>BMAC01000206.1:373669-433121 GCA_014905375.1 Phtheirospermum japonicum | reverse complement strand
GGGGGGGGGGGGGGTTGAAGAATTTTAATTGAACATTATGAACTAAGCTATATTAAGGGCTATATCTAATTAAACCAATTATCTTGAACTAGATTATCAACTAAATTAACTAAATTGTTTAAACTAATTAGCTAACTGAAAACTAAACTAATGATTAACTAATTTTAAAAACTAAATTAAATTAACTAAACCTAGATTAATAAACTAACTAATTAACTAATTAATAATTAAAAGGGTCTAAGAAATAATTTTAAAAAAGTAAATCAAAGCTAAAAGTACCAAAAAGCATGCAATAAACGAATTCGATTGACATACGAATTTAAATCAACTAAAAACTGCTAAAGGTTGCTGCTAAGGGTTGCAAGTAACGGTTAACGCTAATGGTTGCCTGCTAAGGGTTGCTGCTAAGGGTTGCAGTAATGGTTAACGCTAAGGTTTGCTGCTAAGGGTTGCAGTAACGGTTAACGCTAAGGGTTGCAGTAACGGTTAACGGTAACCTTTAACAAACAGGAACATGAATCAAACTTAAATCTCGCATGCATAAACCGATTCTTCTACTAACAGATTATCAAACATCCAATAATTAACATGAAATACTGGAACTAAACTGAAATTAATAAACTAATCACGTTCAACGAATCCAAACAAAATACGTAGGTAAACTTAATAATATTCGAAACTTGAAACTAACGATTTAAAACTACGAAACTAATTAAAGGTTTAAGAGTACTTGTTTAATCTACTTGAAACTGAAAGTACTTCGGCTATTTCGAAGAGGAAACGCAGCAAAACGGGCGAAAACGGATGAACGGCGTCGAACGGGCTCCGGAACTCGTCGTCGTCGAATCTTCAATTTTCTCGTCGATCTCTGCGTTTTGGTGTTATTGATCCGACTCCAAACCCTAGGATTATGTTTATGGTAGGTATTTAGGGTTACAAGCCTCGCACCCAGACCTCTCTCCTCGAAATTCGGATTAAGGAAGGTATTTATAGAATTTTTTCCGCGAACTGGGCCGAAAAATCTGTTTCTGGGCCCGCTAACGGTTGGTTGCTAACGGTTGGTGCAACCGTTAGCAGCAACCGTTAGGTATATATCTTTTTTTGCATTTCTGGCCGACGACATCGGTTGTAATGAAACCGTTCTGGAAAGGGGCCGTTAGCTCTGAACTCAGCATTCTAACCGTTAACATCAGTTCTCAGTAACCGTTAAGGTTAGCGGTAGCTGCTAACGGTTGGAGCAACCGCTAAGTGTAACCGTTTAGCTTTCAACGACAACGGTTCCAGCAGAATAACCCTTCTAGAAAGTCTGTCAGCTTCAATTCTTGCTACTTCTTCACCGGAAAGCTCGATCTTTGAATCTCGATCATCATAATTCATCTCTAATGCGCTGAACTCTTCCGGTTACTTAGCTATAAAGTGAAAAATATCAAATAATCACTTATTTTTCATCAATTTAGACCAATACACGGTAAAATAAGCTGGAAGTCTAAATATACGAAATTAAGCTTAAATGGTCCAACTTATACCAAAAACACTAATAAAAAGAAACTAAAATATTAATAAAAATAACCACAAATACATGTTAATCACCAAGTAAGAGGCAAGGGAATAAGTCAGTGGGAGGAAATGTTTTGACGACCAATACGAAAGTGCCATGTGGTGAGGCATGGTGAAAACCTATGAGTAATGCTCGTGGGTATAAATAGAACCTCGAAAGGAGGATTTTTAAGGAAGACCTGGGAGCAGGATGACTCTTGGTGAAAACCTAGAAAAACATACCACATTTCTGGCTAAGAGAGAAAAACAAGGAGTGATGATTGAGTTCGGTAAACAAGGTTTCTCCCTTAAGAGGATGACCTAAATCTTAATCTAATAAACACAAACTACTCCCATTCTCTAATATTTCTTTTTTTTTATTATTTTTTCTTACATGTTTTTATTTTGATTATGTGTTTGTGCTAGTGGGGTTCATGTTTGATGTTCAACTTTCTGACGTCAAAAGTATTAAAATAGTAATTCATCTAGTATATATGAAAAACTCTTTCAAAAGTAGGTCTTTGAGTATAAGCTTAGATTCATACAAAACACCATCAAGATGACAACATCCATTATTGCAGTATACCGACAAGAATAGATGAAAGTTTCCTTGATCTTCGTATCTCTCGATCATATATTATGTATTTCTTGAAGTGTAGAAATGAGTCCTCAAGACTTGGCTTATATACAATATATATCTTCATGTTTTAAAAGAGTTCTAAACTATCAAGAGTAGTTTTAATAATATCTTGATATTTAGGAAAAAATATAAATGTAAAAATAACAATTTCCTATTATTAAATATTTTTACCCTATAAATAGCTTAGGTCACAAGATAAATCCATATAAATAAATAAAGATTATATTCTATATATTAGTATATAAAGGAAAACAACAAATAATTAAATTAAACTAATTAGAATGAAGAGAAATGACAATAATAAGATTTCCATCAATCTCCCTTTTTGCCTTTCTAAACAAAACAAACAACTCTTTCTGAGTTGAAAAATGGACTCCCCTTGAATATAAAAATCTTGTTGTAGATGTTAGTAAAGGAATGTAAACTATAGTAGCAACATCAACATTATAAACATAAGTTGAAGAACTACCATAGTACAAATATCCAAAAGAAGAACATAAAAACATCTAGAGAAAACTCCCCAACACATCATCAAATGGTGTTACTTGAACTATCACCATGTAACCTACTCCTAAGTGATATTCGAGGAGCAGGAACAACCTTCATCCTTGTCAGTCACCATATTGTCCTTCCATTTGCTAACAACTTGCTTAACCGTGTCTGTATCAACACCAGTCATAGCATAAATAGCAGATACACCATTATCAGTATCAACATGAGCATGTGCAGCCGCAACAGGTGTCTCATCTCCTCATTTTTTATCAGAAGGCAAAAGGAGAGCAGCCAATTAAAAATCTCGTATGATAAGAAGATTATAAATCTCGGCTCAAGCACCTATAATTTTTTTCTCTCTTAGGGCATGGTCACCCTACAAATCAAATAATTAATAGCAATAGATGGAGCATCAGGCAAAATCACATATGGCCAAATATTCGCATAAATGTTAGTAACATTCTGAGTAACACTAGGAGCAATATGTGAAGATAAAACAGAAGGGATGCGAGCATCCTCATCAACCAATGGTTCATTATCACGGAATACAAGGGGTGGATCGAATGTCCTATGATCAATAAAGTGTTGGGTGAGCCTGAAGAATTCAATTTCAACACTTAAATGTTCACCGTCCAAAGAGGTCAGACCATGTATCATCCAAAATAGAGTACATAAGCGAAGGAAATGGAAGATCCTATTTGTAGGTCTGGACGTAGAAAACTTTGTAATAATGTCAAAAATATTTTTCTCCTAGTCGAACAGCATGCTTGTGTCAATCTTGTATAGAAACTAGCCTTGTGGTTGAGTGAGAACTGTCATATTTGTAGAAGGCACCTAGTTCAAACTGTCTCTTTATGCAAGACCGATTGCAACGATGTCATCTTAGAACTAGGAAACCATTTAGACCAACGAGGCTCCCTGTTCTCAGTCAAGAATTGTGCAACCTCATCCATATCACCCACTATTACATCCTCCTCAAAATCATTCATACCAATTAATTCATTAATTTTAGACGAAGTAAAAATATGTACCCTCCCATGTACATACACCCTCCTATAATTACACGAAAGCTCATTTGAGACATAAAAGGGCAAATTTGCATAAATCCAAGAACTACAACCCTTAAATAAGGAGTGGCGGTGGTGATAGTAGACGTAAACCCTTTTTCTTAAAATACTTATTTAAAACTTCATCTCAAATAGAGCATGATCCACTGTCTCTCATCAATAATTGCATGATGCCTTTGGGCATCAAATCAATCAGAAGCAGATTGAGAATAAAAATGGCAAGAAGGGCAGAATATAGCTCAATATTAGAGTCAGGCTCATACGTGGGAGAAGAAATATCATCAAAATCCTCATTAAAACCAATGGGGGCATTATCAGAGAATCCATCGGTTCATCATCATCAACTAGATTTGCAATAAAATCCTCATCAATAGAGTTGTCGTACTCTATTCTGCTCTTAGATAATGAAGTTGATATAGGAGGTGTTGGTGATGGTGGGCTAACACGAGGTAGAACACTCGAGATAGAGGTTTGCTTGAGCTTGAGCATGAATGAGGCCAAAGTCGCCTTATCATCAGAATATACCTCTTTGTTAGCAACCATAACCGATTCAATATCAAGTTCAACCATTTTCTAAGGTGTGAGGATACAAAGCTGAACATGAAATTGAGAGAAATCTCCATCTATTGAGTCAAAGAAAAAAGATTTTGTAGGCATCTCAGCCTCCTTAGATAGTGCACCACTTGGAGGAGCATAGTTAGCGTAATTGCTACCATCCTCTTCAATAAGTCCATCTTCAACAAAATACATACCCTCCAAAGGTATATTTTTTCATTTATTCCCAAATTTTCTTTTAGGCACCGCATCTTCAAGATTCCCTAGAGAAATACCTCGAAGTCAGTGAGACCGCTTAAGAGTAGGATTCCCCATCGTTCTAATAACTTTGTTGATAAACTCTAAATCAAGAGGGTGGGTCTTCAAAGACTGGAGTAGGAACCAGATCTAGAGCACTAAGTGTCGTTGAATAAGCCCAGTCTCAAGGGAATTGAGTGGAACTCACTCAAGTTAAGAATCAGTAACAGGTGTTAGTTCAAAGGCACCAACATTAGATGCGACCGGTGGCGGAGAAATACACTTAGTTGGTATATCTAAGGGAACATAGCGTGATAGAGAGAGACGAAAGTTTAGACTTTCGTGAGCAAACAGACACCAACAAGGATGGTAGTGAAAAACTAGCAGTCAGAGATGTTATGGATTTCATGGTCATTAAATGTTTGATAATCGCAAGTGTATGGTGTAGATGTAGGAGAATGATATCTGTTGATTTCTTCGTCTTCACAATCACTCATTGCAATCATGTTTTTAGCTCTTTTGCTTATAGTGTTAGCACACTCATGTTTGTAATGGCTGAAACCACCATATCCATGGCACTGGACATTATCCAAAATCTTAGAGCTATTTTGATTTTGATTTCCAAACTTGGTACTATTCGGAGTTACATCCTTCTTTTAAAAATTATTTGGCCTTTGTGGAGTGTGTCAAAGTTTTCTTGGAGTGGATTGTTCGTAGAAAGGCTTACTCCGATTTATAGGTTTCTATAGATTATTCTTCCTTTTGAGAAAGTTGTTGAGTCTTCTTATGATGATTGTAACACCCTCATCATCAAGTTCAACAGTCATAGCTTCTCGGGTCAAGGTAGCAAGATCAAGATCTTCATCTTCAGTTTCAATTGTATATTAGAGTAATGCTTCTCTCTTTTGGTTGCTTCAACCGTTGTTCCATCTTAAAAATGTTTGAAGAAAACTAACAAGTTCATCAAATCTCAAAGTTGAAGTTTCCCCAGGTTCATCAATAGTAGTTATCTTCAAGTTGAGATTTTCAATGGCAGACCAAAGAATTTTGCTCATAAGTATTTCTTCGAAATAGAATTCCCCAGTGACTAAAAATCATTATAGCAATATCAAGCTGCTTCCCACTATATCCAACAATGTTCTTGCTCTCCTCCATTCTTAAGTATTCAAACTTGGTTGAAAGAATTCTGAGTTTAATACACTGAACACTCTTGGAACCTTCACAATGAAGTTGTAGTGCTTCCCATGCTTCTATAGTTAGTGGGTAATTTACAATGATTCTAAATAGGGTTTTATCTAGGGCCTTGGTGTTTGCATTTCCAAGAGCCAGTTCATCTGGCGTCCAATTGGTATCTTCCTTTAGGATATCATCACCATCAACATCATCACGTCTTGGTAGTTCCCAGCCAATGAGTATCGAATGCCACACTTTCTTGTCCATGATCTTGATATGTGAACACATCCTCAGTTTTAGATGGTATAGAAAATATTAAAAGGCGAGCTATTAGTAACCCATCTTTTTCTAAGAACACCACCACATTTAAAGACACTCAACAAAATGCGAAAATAATTTATTTCTTCTAAGCACACCCCAAACTTGAGACATTAGCGGACAATGAGAAATGAGGAGAAGACCTGTAGCGATCTTATCAATTTCATTCCAAGACCACTTACATGTGAAGAGATTTTTTTTTTTTTTAGAATTTATTTTTTGTTTATATAGGACTTGATTACGACATTATTTTATGAGACATTTTTGATAGCTCAAAAACATAAATGAGAAATTTGGGATTAAAGCATGATAATACTTTTTAAGAAAAAAAAAAGTACAATTATCGCAATTTGTTCGATCCTAAATTGTTGAACAAATCCGCAGGCATTTGAGTTTATTTTTCGAACATCTATATAAGTGTTCTAAATATTTGTTCGAACACCCGTATGTTCATTCTAAATAATTTTTATTTATAATTTGTTAGGATTTTTTTACTTTTGGTCTCTTTATTCATATTCTCAAACAAAAGGAACATGTTCGTAGTTCTTATTCGAAGACCCATTTAAAATAAGGTATTATATTATAGGGAACTTCTACGGTACCTTCACGGTACCATTCCTCACTTAGTGGGGTGCATTTACAACCATTAGATCAATTTTAGGTTTTTTAAATTAAGAGATCTATGGTTGTAAATGCAGGAGGGGTGAAGGTATGGTACCTTTAAAGGCACCGTAGAGTTTTCCTATATTATAATCCATTAAAGTTCTTTTTTTAAAAAAAATATTGGAGTGCTTTTAGAAGATCATGGGATGTAAATAGTCAATAAGTGACGAAACAAAAACTATAAAAAGAGGATTCATCTTATACGAAAATACCTTCCGTCCTATGGTCTAAAATATGTTTTTTTTCTTACTTATTTTTTTTCTATAGATTATTAGCGGGCCATAAGTGTCATTTATATTTTAATTTTATCCTCCTTAAATCAAATAATACAAAAGCGAATTAAGGGATAAAGTGACAACTAAAGGGGTTTAAGAAACAAAAAAGTCACTTTTTTCCGAGAAAAAAAACATGTATTTTACCCAGATTATAACACACCTTTCTAGCCCTAGCTTTTCCCCCAAATTTAACCCCCACCGCCGTCCCCAAATCGATTTCGATCTGGATCCCCCTCCATGGCCACCGCCTACGAGCCGCCGCCTTTCCTCCTCTCTCCGCCGTCTCTCACCCTTCCTCTTCCTCCATCGCCGCCGCTGGACAACTCCAAAAAGACCATCGTGATCCGGTCAGTCTGGTCCGACAACTTGGAGTACGAATTCAAGCTTATCCGCCTCCTCATCGATCGTTACTCCTTCGTCTCCATGGATACCGAGTTCCCCGGCATCGTCATCCGCCACCAGAAACCCTACTCCGACCCGCTTGACCATTACCAGACCCTCAAATCCAACGTCGACGCGCTCAAGCTCATCCAGGTCGGGATCACCCTCTCCGACGCCCTCGGAAACCTTCCCGACCTCGGCTCCCCCGACCGCCGCTACATCTGGGAGTTCAATTTCAGGGACTTCGACATCGCGCGTGATGACCACGCGCCCAACTCCATCGACCTCCTTCGCCACCAGGGGATCAACTTCGAGTCCACCCGCCAGTTTGGCGTCCCGACATCGCTCTTCGCGGAGCTGATGATGTCGTCCGGCCTGCTGTGCAACGAGAACGTGACTTACATCACCTTCCACAGCGGGTACGACTTTGGCTACCTCATCAAGGCCATCACCGGGCAGGCCCTACCCGGAACCCTCCCGGAGTTCCTGAATTTGATGAAGGTCATTTTCGGGAATCGTGTTTACGATGTTAAACATTTGATGAAATTTTGTCAGGGGCTCCATGGCGGGCTGGATAGGGTGGCCCAGTCGCTAGGCGTGAAGCGCGCCGTCGGGAAGTGCCACCAGGCAGGCTCTGATAGCCTGCTGACGTGGCATGCTTTCGAGAAGATCAGAGCAGTCTACTTCGCCAATGGAGATGGGGAGGGCCTGCCGGACAAGTATGCTGGAATCCTCTATGGGTTAGAGATCCTTGGTCTTTGATTACTTGATTAGCTTCTTTACTCTAGATGTACTGAAGCTTTTCCTTATAAAACAAAAACAAAAAAGGTTTTCCTGTTTTCATTGGCTTTACGTCGCTGATCATCTGTACAATAACGTTACATAATAGTAAAGCCAATTCATTTCAGATAGATTATTTTGTTCTTCTATATAGTATGTGTGTGTTCTATATGTCCGTATAAAATCCTTATCAATTGTGAATAAATGTTGAGGATGGACCAAAACTATTTTTTTGATGGTAGACAGTAATGTGAACTTGTTAAAAATGGAGATGTTGGGTATTTGACATAATTTGAGGTTATTGTTTTGATGAGTAAAATCGTTGGTTTGGGGGATTGACGTATGCCAAGGTGCATGCATTACGAATGATTGGTTATGATTACTTGGATTGTTTGATTTGAGGTTTGTGTGGATGGCAATGCTACAGTGTTATTGCTTCTATCTTATATTTGGAATCTTCTGTTTATTAGGTGGTCAGATTTAATTTTGTTAAGCATGCTAGTAATCTGCTTTCGCCAAAGTGTTGGCCTCTTAAATCTTAACCAATTTTACTTGAAGTTTGAGGGGTAAAACTCGGCCGTTTCGAAGTGTTGCTAATTAAGTTATGTGATACGTTATGATTTGTATGCAATCACACTAAAGTTGCCCATGGGCCCATAGTTTGATGGTCATATCTGTGTTGGTGGAATATACTGTTTGGAGAATGGAAAAGTTTTGAAAATGTGGTCATTTGAAGAAGCTAAAAGCCTAAAACCCTATGATAGGTTTTGTAATACAGTGCGACTAGAAATTAAGGTATTAGGAAGGTTTTTAAAAGTCTCCCAGCAGCTTCTCTAGCAAGGTAATAGAAGCTGTGCAAATATAAGGTGGGATGTAAGGCACTCGAAAGTGTGATATTTTGAAAATTAATAAGAAAATCATCTGGCAACGGGACTGAAATTATCTTTCTAATAGGTCTCAGTGATATTAGCTTGATCTTTAGAGAGTGATTTATAAATCACTAAAGTTAATGAATAAATATGGTATTACTAAATAGTGGGTATAGATAGCAAGCATTGGTGTGTCAACTGCGGAGTATATCCTCAAATATTAACCCTGGCCCAACTTGCTAACACTTTGCTTGCTCCACAGTTACCATCATTTCCTATCTTTAGGTATCCTTATAGGTTGGAGTGAACCAAAATGAACTTGAAATGAGTTTTTCTTTTGCTTGTCTCCAGTTCATGATTAGTGTAAATTATGAAAATGCAGAAGAGTGTACAAGCTCCAAATCTGTTGGAAGTAAGAAAATAATTTTCTAATACTTTGCTGAGATTATTAATTTACTGAATTGGGAATGGCTCTGATTTAGTTGTGAATCAAGGAAACTTCATTCAATATTTGTATTTAAGAGTGTAAATGTAGGAATTCTATGATGTCAAGAAAGTTGCTAATTATGCTGAATTATTTTGGGGGTGATAAACTCAAATCCAATGCAAAAGAGTGTTGTATAGTATTTTACGGAGTAGGAGTTACAAGTAAGCCTAAAGTTGGCTTCAGGAGTTCAAGTTTTAAGCGGATTTTGCATTTGAAAAATGATGGTTCATTTATTTATGAAGTTTCCTTTCCTTGCTAGATTGTGAGGTTGTGATTTTAGGTTGATGCAAATGTTATTGTTGCATTTCTCCCTGTCCAATTAAGATATATATAATTTGATCACAAATTTACTCCAATTATTTTAAGTGTGGTAATGCTGGACATTCGATGCAATAAAACATAAAAAAGAACCCTCTGAAACTACTATAGTTTTTTTGGTAAATTATACCACGGACCCGGGCACACCTTCCAGTGTGGACCTTGGTCCAAACGTAATGTACTGTTATCTCATTTGTAATAATGTACCCAGTAGTTTTATCTTATGTAACTATTTACTGATATATGGTTATGTAATGTGCCTATATGTGTACCTGTACATTTTTTTCTGCGATTTAACGAAAGAAATTACTGTATTTCAATGGTTGAGCCTGCATCACTTTGGGCCAACTTACTTCATGTTGGGTCACTTGGGTACTGTGGGTCCGATGACCTAACAAAATCGTTAGGCTCGACGCCCATTAAAACCCTCCAATGCTTAAGTTGACCTGTGAGAGAGGAGAGGCTTAGACCGCAGAGAGTAATGAAGAAGTTAAAAAGAAAAAAGATAGCCTATATTCAAGTGTATGGATTGGATGGTTGAGATTCACGCAGTCGCTTTGTTCCAACAACCTTCTTTCGTTGGGTCATTTCGTGTACATTCGGATTGGGTTGGGACCCGTATTTAAATCACACGGATCCCACTCTGTAACCTGTTGTTTCACAACAAAATTAGGGGTAAAAATGGTTAATCCTGCTTTAGCTATATTATTACTCATCCAACTCCCAAGTACATATATTTCAGAAGTTTTAGTATTAGCCCTTGATCTAAAAAGTCAAGAAAATCCGAACCGCGCAAGCAAAGTTTAGCCCCTATATAAGTTCACAGTGAAACTGATTCCTTTTAATTTTCACTCCATCTAGGGTCGGTGTGATGTGCTAAAATCAACTCACCATCATCTTCTTTTCTGGGTTTGCCTTAGGTAGCCTACCATCTATATCGTTATTATATTTTCTTCCCATGTTTTGTTCGTTGGAATCGGAAATCCAGCTTCGGTTTGAGTTCTAGTCCGTCCTCTAATGATGTCACTACCCAACCTAGGCTACCCTTTCACACCCTACCGAATTGATGCCGCCGTGTGTAGCACGGGCACCGATGAATCCGATTTAGCCTTAGTGACCCTTGGGTGTTTGTAAAGTCTAATTATTGCGACACTTGGGAGACAATTCTTTATTCCCAATAATTATGTAATTATTCAGCCCAATAAGGAGGATAGGATGGATATGCCTTACATTCCATATTGCAAGTTTTGAAGCTGAGAAGGTTTCCCCTATCCCTTCACGTAGAATAAATTATCTCGGGTCTTGAAGTTTGCCCTACTCAGTTAGTTCCCAATTCATTTACGAATACTAGTGGCTTCATTACTCGCTCTTTCAACGTAGCATCCTCGTTTACACATTTTTCATGCCTAGTATTCTATCAATCCTTCATCCTTCAATTAAATCGGGTGGAAGTTTTTTGTTTTTTTTTTTTATGTGAAGCAACATAAGCTTCTAGATGAAGTACCTTCGTCTCTTGGATCGTAGAAGGACCATTTTATCTTTTACCGTCCGCCTCAAAATCTTTCATGTAGGGTCCCAAGTGGAAAATGTGTCATCCACGACCTCAAAGTCTTTTGGTCCCCCAACTTGGGATAAAATTCCGTTAGTCGATTAACTCGGAGATGGTTTCTTGCTACTGTGAGCACCAACTGAACTCTTGATAATTTTTAACCCTTTTCCATGTTGACTTCTCTTTTACATTCTAACTCAATGTATAATTATATTTCTCTCTTTTTACAGCCAACGTCTTAAGAAAGAACTTGCTCAATGGGACATTCCACAGGTTGCTGTTCTGCCCCCTCTCTGGTAATTCAATTCCCTTCATCTCAATATCACATACCCTTCACCATGCGGACAACCCTACTTTTGAAATCATTCTAGTACATAAACGTAAAGATAAAGGAAAGGAAAAGTCGAGCAGACGTACCGGAGGTTCTTATGACATCCGTGTTAGTAAGTTCTCTCGAGGCAAGAGTTTTCTCCTTCGAGTGTTTTCGAGTAACTCAGATTGAAATTATCTTGCCAATTAAAGTTACTTCGAGAATGGTGTGTAGAACTTTATTCGCGATTTGCCTGACCATCACATCAAGACTGATGCTACTACTGTTTTAACCCAATGAGATTTTCGTTATGACCACAGGGTATATACCTATTTGTTTTGACAACTTATGTTGTTTTGTTGTTAATGTTATATACTCAAGCTTTGTGACGCTTGCTTGCCACCCGCTTACCATACTTGAAGGGAGGACAACTAAAGGAGTTGAAGTAAGCATGTTCAGTTAGTTTATTTATTAATATTATTATTATTATTATTATTATTTATTATTATTTTTACCCTTATAAGAAACTTATTATTGTTTGTAGTTTTGTTGAGCAGGACTTGAGGAATGGAAACCATGGAAACCAGAAGTAATCAGAATTGATTAATTTTTATAGAATTCATCAATTCACTTTGGCCGCTGGCCGAAGAAAGAAAAATCCCTATATAGCTACATTTAGTTTGGCGATACTCAAGGGACATTCGTTTGGTGCATTGGTCGGATGTTTTTAGTTATGCCCAATTTCTTTGACTCGAGCGATTTGGTGGTGCTTTCTGGAAGTGGTAAAGTAATCATGTATCTACTGATTTACCCGCGTTGGCGTTCCAAAATTTGCTGTAGTTGCAATTTGAGATTTCAATCCCCCTTTTCCCCCAACCAGTTTTGTTCATCAGATTTTAAGCATTATTTATTATTGTTATACTTGTGTACTTTATTCCTCCATTTTTGTAATTTGCAGAAATTGGCCTCGAGGAAAGAGTGCATTTATATATATAGGATTACTGGTGGATGATTTGGATAATAGAAACTTATTGTAGTCTATAGTTCATACCTCATTTACTGGTGAAGATCTTCGTAGTTATTAAATAAAAGGAAAAAAAAAAAAAAGGATAGTAGGGAAGAGAACACATGCATTCAAATTTACCTGAGCTTGGATTAATAATATTAGTAATGACATTTTGTAACTTAAATGGTCACTATTAAAGGGGGTTGTTAAAGGTCATAACCACCCTTTTCTTTTGCGAACCTCAGGATAGAGGATAAAAAGTAACTTGACCCTCCCAAGAATTTACATCTTTTAAGTTTGGAAATGAATAAGAGCCTGAGCCTTCTTTTGGATGAGCTTTGAGGCAATATCCCTTTCCCATTTGCTGGGATCAAATGAGCTCATTAAATTGCAGGCAGGCATAGCTAAAAAAGGTCCAATCCTCGTGTATCAAGGCCCCTCAACAACAATCTAGTATCTGTCATAATGCCATAGATGATGTATATCTGGGTGGATAGTGGACCCTACCCCCAAATAATTACGATCCAGATTTTCTTTTAGAAATAAAAATAAAAATACTGGGTCGCCCCAATTTGGTTTTTTGGGGACAAATTCATATCTACAGAACATGCTGGCTAGTGTTTGGCTGCTTGATACTTGAAACTTTTTATCCAGTCCAATATTTGGACCCTTAGAAACGAATTTGTGGGGATTTTTGTTTATTTATGTATAGGTCTCAATCGCAGCATATGGGTACCACGTGATATATGGGTACATTCATAAATACTTTCACATGATTTCCACCACATTTCCTTTCTTTTATCTCATTTTTCAGTATTTAGTGGTAGATGATGGACCTCACAAGCCTATTTTCGATATTTTCAAAATTAACTGCGTTTTTCTTTTTTCCCCATGATTTATTGTCATGGCTTGAGAGCTTGTAATGAACCATCTCTAATTCTTAATAAGTTGCACGTTTCTCCCTTTATCAAAAATTGCTACCCCCTCGCTCCCATAAAGATAGTCTAATATTTTATTTTTGTCCGTCCCAAAAAGATAGTCCAGTTACTATATTTATCATATCATTAAATTCTTATTTCCACATATACCCTTAATTAATATTTCTGAAATACTAGTTTTATGCATGGTAAATTGAAAATTGATGATTATAATGTAAAATCTTATTATTCCAATAACAAATATACTAATCCCAACACTGATTTTTGTAAGCATTAATTGACATTAATAATTCAAGAAGGGTATAATTGGAAAATATCAATTAAATTAATGACTAACTATATAAACTACTCATATCCTAATCTGTGTGAAATTAACCGCAAGACTATCATTTTGGAACGGATGGAGTATATCTGTAAGTGCCAAATGTATCAACTACATGCTTCTTGAGGTATTAGTTCAAGTCCTTCGGCTACACCTTAATTAGTTGACCAAATCAGTTTGGGAAGTGTACAAATCTTGTTGGTAATCGGACACTAATTAAAGCACGATCCGCAATTTACATTCCCTCAGCCTGAATGATGACTTGAAACATGAGGGAGGAAAAAGGACTGACGAATTATACATCCATCAAAATCAAACAATGATTCAGAGCCCCCGAAAAACCACAATACCTTATTGCTCTCTTATTTAATTCAAAAGCCTGTGATATGTACATTTGAAATAAAAGATCTCAACAACCTCTTCTTTAATATTCTGCATTTACTCATTCAAATTTCCATGGCCAGTTTGCTTAGACCTCAGTGCACCTACTCATACGAAAATAGCACTTGCATTTATTCTTCAACTGCATAAGTTTTATTCTTTTTATATAAATAAGTTAGGGCTAGACTCTTGTTAGTCCAGATTAACGGGTCGCTCCCATTAGATCGGGTTAAACCCGAATCCATTTTAATTAGAGTATTTAAGGGAAAATAAGTCAAATATTTGGACTGGACATTTCAGAAACATGAACAGAAGCCAAAACCACCTTCTCCCAGCGACTGCATCTCCCGCGACACAACCCCAGCGACACAACCCCAGCAACTGCATCTCCCGTCTCCAACCACCATCTCCAAACCACCGCCTGCATCTTCATCGGTGAATCTCAAAGATCTCCAAGCCACCGCGAACTTTATCTCCATCAGGCATCACCGTCTCCAACCACAATCTCCGAACCACACGAATTTGCACCTCAACCAGGCATCTCGGTCTCCATCTTCATCCGTCGTTTCTCTTCGTCGCCGCCTTCAGCCCCTCGTCGTAGCCTTCAATTACCAGGTAATTTTCAACAATCAATTTGATTTTAACCTAATTTTATCAATTTTCTTCTGACCTAATTATAGGAATTTTCGTAACTGTTGGTAGGTTTTGAAGAATTTTACAAACTACAGAAGAAAATTGAAGACGATATGGGTGATTTGGGACTATACATGTGAGAAAAATCCAATGTAGACGAATGTAATATAGTATTGATCTTATAACTGTGATGTATTGGTGTTATAACTATGATGTATTGGTATACTGACTGCATTGTACTTGGTTTTTTTGTTGTGTTATGTCGACATATTCATAGTAAAACAGCAGGGGTCTTGTCTGGAAATTATTAGTTATTAGTTCATTATTGTATTGGTTTTTGGAATGTAATGTATTGGTTTTTTGGTTCAATGTATTGCTATTCTGATTGCATGATATTTGCTTTTTTGGAGATTAATTTTATTATTCAATTCAGGAGCTGTGATAATTCATGATTCAAGTGACGAAGAAGGTGGAAGTAACATTGATAATGAATCGATAAATAATATCTTGTTGAATGATGAAGGTATGAAACTATTCTAATTGGATTGATTTTATTTCTAAAACATATTTGAAGACATCTTATGTGATAATATCTTGTTTTTCATTTTTTGTATATAGGTGATACCACAAATTTAAATGATTCTCTTATTGGTGTAAAGAGAAAGAATTTTGAAGACATCTATCAGTTGTATTGTGAACATGCACGTCAAGTTGGTTTTAGCGTTCGGAAAACAACAACAAGGGTGAATGATGATAAGTTAATAATTGAAAAGAATTATGTGTGTTCCTGTCAAGGAATTAAGCGATCCAGCACATCCGGTTTGACAAAACAGAATCACATAACAAGAACCAGTTGCAAAGCGCCGTTGAGAGCAAGATTAAATAAGTAGGGTGTCTTTGAAGTTCTTGATCACAACACAGTGCGCAATCACATCAAATAGATCAAGTCAAGCAAAGGAGTTTGGTTCTAAAACTCCCAATCCTCGATTATTTTAGCATAACGGTAGTCGTTGAAATATTTATATTTATAAATGTATTCACATTGACTGGATTAGAAATTGGTACTTTGATACTGTGATATTTATTTGCTGCTATCTTAATGATTTATGGTATTTTCTGATTGTATTTGATAAGTGTATCGGTTTTTCTATTCAAGCGTATTGATTTTTCTGTTCAATTGTATTGGTTTATATATTTGCAGTGTGTTCGGAAAATAAAAATATAGTGCATAAAAAAACACAAAACATATCTTATTGCAAAAAAAAATAAAAAATCTTAAACATATAATACATAAGCAACTACTTAATTATAGGGAACTTTTGTTATTGCATAACAAAACTATACAATTATTACAAAAATTCAATACATTATAGCACATAAACCAATACATTATTTTACAAAAATCAATACAAAATATTTTGTCAAGAAATTTACAAAAAATGGGGACTAAAATTTCCATCAATCACCAAAAAAGTAAAACAAGCACAAAAATACTTACTGCTAGACACAAATCACAGTTCATAACTTTTATGATTGCATAACAAAAACTGTACATTTATTACAAAAACTCAATACATTATAGCACATAAACTAATACACGGTTTTAAAAAAACCAATACAAAATATTTTGTCAAAAATTTACAAAATATGAGGACTAATATTTCTACCGATCAATAAAAAAAAAAAAAAAGCACAAAAAGTACTTACTGCTAGACAAAAATCATAGTACATAACTTTTGGATTGCATAACAAAAACCGTACATTTATTACAAAAATTCAATACATTATACCACATAAACCAATACATTGTTTTACAAAAACTAATACAAAAATATTTTATCAAGCTCTTTCTTCTTCTTAATCAGGACTATATCTTTCTTCTCTTTTACCAAACTTTTCTTCATTTACCAAAAATATTTTTCATGCAGTCCAAGCAGACACAAATTGCATTCACTTTTATGGGAATCCAAATGAGTAGCACAGGGTGTGAAATAATCGGCTTTCAACCAAGGAGGTCCCATTTTCTCCTCGATTCTCATGCTCACAATCTTGCTCGCCTGCAACATCCTTTAATTAAAAAAAATCAACCCAACAATTTTAAGTAATTAAAACACAAATAATCATACTGACCCCCAAAGAATTTTGGCTAAAATAAACAAACTTTATCAAAAGGATTCACAGTTCCTGCGATGTTTGTTTCGTATAAATCAAACAAATAACGATATATACATCCCATTCATACAACAAGAGTAACTAAAGCAAGAGCACACTGCCCAATGATAATGGTGTATCAAACATATAAGAAACGTAATATATTAACAGAGATTCCTATTTCAAGCCTATCCTTGTATCTTTTTATGTAATAGGTAAAGCGTAAACTGAAGTAAAAAGACAAGACAATGGAACTACAAGAAATTATTATAACTTTCTTGAATAGATAGCGAAAACATAATAACACAAGACAATTGTAAAATTACTAAAAAAGAAAAACCCAAAAGTACCTGATCCCAAGCACATTCATCAGATCCATTAGACTTGTTAGCTTGAATAAGTTGATCACAAAGCTCAGGATCATCTTCTTCCCATCCACAAAGCGACTCAAGAACCGACTGCATAAGGAAATGAAGTCAAATACTCTCCCACATACTTTTACGTCCTTGGCGTGTAAATACTCTTTCGGTGGTTTGGTCAATATAATTACCCTTTTCTTTAGGGATTCTGGAGAAKGGAAATCTTTCAAATCCGRATCAGGGCAAAACARCATGTCTCCAAAATGTTTTTGTGATCATCTAGATTGAACCAAGAGAAAAAAGTGATTAGTACAGAAACGAAATTATTTAGTGGATCGTATAAACTCCAGAGGCATACATACCTCAAAAACTTTAGCCTGAAGGTCCTGAGTAAGATGATCTTCTAGAGTTATCACAACACAATCTATCGATAACTAAATAAAAATTACCAGGCAACCAAACAATCAACAAGTACTATGCAAATAAATTTGGGGATGCAGTGAATAAATAACATATTGCATAAAATTTCCAACTCATAATCTCCTTGCAAACACAAATTAACCATAACATGAATAAATTGATAATTCTAAATCAACCATATCCAATCACACACACACACACACATCACAATGGTTAGATAATGATAAACCCTAATTAAAACCCCATTCATGGTCACAGCATATACCAACGGAGGAGGAGGCTATAGAAGAACCGCATCCGAAGGTCTTAAAGCAAGCATCAACAATTTCCCCGCTCTCCTCTTCAACCTTAATCTGCAATATCATCACGTCACCACAAGCTGGAGCTCCGACGAGACCCGTTCCGACGTTCGGGTCACTCTTGTCTAATGACCCGACGTTCCTCGGGTTGCTGTAGTGATCCACCACCCTCTCGTGGTACATCCTCAGCGTCGGCGCCGCAGGGGATCGCATCCCTGGCCTAGAATCCTGTTCGTTACGTGCCTCAACATTTTCTTTCGAATTAGTTTGAGGATCGAATCGAAATGAAATTGGCTCTGTTGCTAGGGTTTGTGAGTTGGATGGGGGTGGGATGAGAAATGGACCGTGAATTGAAAAGATTGCCGGTAGAAGCATAGAGGCAACCGTGAATTAATATTCGCCGGTCGGCGTGAGAGAGTTTCAGAATTTTGCCGGAGCTGATTTTGGGGGGAGGGGAAACGGTGGTGGTGTAAGGATTTTGGAAAAAAAAAAAATGGCAGAAATCTGCGTCAATAATGCCAACGGGTCAATTTTATATAATTAGACAAATTATAATAATGCCATCGGATCGGGTCATAGGTTGGCCTAACGGGAGAGACCCGTTAATCTGGACTTACCCAAGTCTTTGCCAATAAGTTAATTAGGAGCAATTTCGTAAAAGATATATATTTCGACAGGGATACGACATCATATTATAAACTATGATTGATTTTCATGTCGTAACTTTCATAAATGGACCGTGAATTAATAGTTGGTTCAACTATTTGATTGGTGATTGTTCGTATAAATCGTGTTCTTTGTATGATTATTTCTTACAAATATCTTACAAATCTTGTAAATCGTAATATTGAAGTTAGGTTGAGGCCAAATGCTAAGCGATAAAAATGGAAATTGTTGTATAAAGTTCAATAAGTTGAGGATATCTTATTACTTAATTACCACATCGAAATGTTCTTTGTTTTCCACTCGGATAAATAATTCAATACATTGGTGGAAGGAAACAAGTTTTTGAGACACCAGTGGTAGCTAATTGGTATGATCTTCCACTATTTAGGCCCTGTTTTGAAAACAAAACAAAACAAAAAAACAAGTTTTTGGTGAAATCGTTTAGAAAGTACCATAGTGCTTAAATGATTTAATGGCGAGATTTGTTGATTCAATTTTTATTTATTTTTTGGGTCAGGAAGGTAATTATTTATTACTATTGTGCTATATCTCAATAATGAATTGTCGTAAACCGCCCCTTAAATTTGTGTGTACTTAGGCAACTATGATTAAAGAATACATCAAAATATGAAATTTTATCATATCTTGTTTCTCCCGTTTATTTTATTTTACGTTATAATTTGCGTGTTATAAATATATTCACGTATCGTGTCTCGTATCCAATTCTCATGTCAGTGCATCCTAACTTGGTAATAACCATGTTTGATAGTTTAACGAATAGCTTATTGTATTGGTTAATTGTATTAGTTGTTAGCTGATTACATTAGGTAATTTGACTAGCTCATTATATTAACAATTTGTATAGAAATATTTAATAAATAATTGAGAATTGATAGTTGTTTAATCGAGTAAAATGACCAAAAAGAATATTAACATAAATTATTATTTGGTACTTCTTCTATTAATAAGATAGATATATACTATATTGAATAATTAATATAATATTTACGGAAAAATAGTCATTATTTCAAAAAAATTATTATATACAAAAGTTTCTCAAGTCTTTGATTTTCAAATATATTAAATTTAATGAATAATAATTATTATTGTTTCATAAAAAAATAGTTAGAAATAAACTATGTAAATTAATAAAATAAATATGTTTTTCTTTTCTTTTTTATTTTTACAATTTGAGGACGAGATTTTCATTTCAACTCCTTCCAAACTTTTCTTCTCAAAAAACTCTTGTATTGAGATTTTCAAAATTAGTTTTATGCACCTAAAAAGTTAATTCTAAATTCTATTACTAAATAATTAAATTAGAAGATTTAACTAGTGAATTCTCTAAATTGGGATTAAACCTCTTATTTTACCTCAAACCTCACATTTCCAAACATCCCCAACATATCGAAAAAATGAGTTTCACTCATCCAGGAAATCTTGCATAATACTAAATTTACATGATTTTAAACCTATACAAATAATATATTACTATAATGATGAATCCTTAAGGACTTGTTTGGACTAACATTTATTGAAATTTTGAATTCTAGTATTCAAAATTTTAGGTTATTTAAGATTTTGTGAAAAAAAAAATTCTTATTTATTATATGATTCAAAATTCTTTACTTTTTGATGTAGATATCAAATCATGTCTGAAAAGTAGATGATAATGTATTATTATATTGTATTTGATGTCAAACCATGTCTGAAAAGTGATTGATATTGTATTTTATAATATTGTATTTAGTAGCATTTAATTATTTAGATATAAAAAATTATTAATTGAGTATTTAATTTTTGAATTTTATAACAAACAAGTGGTAATCGAAATACCGAATATAGTATTTCGAATGTTAGGACAAAAAGACCCTAAAACCATAATTCAAAATATGTGGCTCTTACGAAAATGATCACCAAGACTGAAACTACTTGATGAAAACCAATAGAATTTCATGAAATTGTGTAGTTATTAGAAATAATTATGCGTTAAGAATATTCGACTAATTAATATAAAACAAAGTGCGGAATTAAACACTTAATAAAGTAACAAAGTAATTTGTCGCAAGAAAATATCTTACTTCTCTAGTCACTCTTTCATTAATAAAATACTTGTTTAACACTCATGTATTACACGAAATTTTTAAAAAAATAAATATAAAAAATATTTTTAAAAATTATAATGTTTTAAATTTAAAATAAAAAAATTGAAAGAATATGCTTTCAACCTGTGGCTTGTTCAATTTATTAATTATTATAATTATTAATTATTATTATATTTTAATATTTAGATTAAATTCGTGAATAATTATATTTAGGCAAAATTCTATAGTGCACCTCATTTTACTATACTCGTGCATTGTAAGCCATTAGATTATTCCATTATATAAAAACTGAAATGATCTAATTGTTAAAAATGCATGGGTATGGTAAAGTGGGGGCACCGTAAAACTTCTCTATTTTTACATACTTATAAAAATTCAAAAGATGTCATATTTTCAACCCGTCTCCAATCTATATTATTAATTATTATTGACTCATTTTATATTTTTGTGTTTAAATTAATTTTGTTAATAATTATAATTGCATACTTTGAAAATTTCAAAAGGTTTCATACTCTCAAGCCTTCTCGCATTGTGCCATTGTCTATAAATATTAATTAATTATTATTGTATAATTTTATTTTTTTTATATTTAGATTGAATTCATTACTAATATTTAGTTACATACTCCAGTTATTGCAAATATATCATAATTTACCTATACAGAATATTTAAGATTTTAAAAACAAATTATTTCATCTTTTATTATAAATACAATTTATTTAATTATTTTCATAAATAAATTTTTTTTGTAATTAAAATTATTTCTTATGTAATTTGTATTTTAATTAAAATAATTAATCTAGACTTTTTTCTACTAATTATATATGACTTATTTATATTTTTATATTAGGAGTATAAAAAAATTTACTGAATTAGACAAAATATAATAAAAGAAAACTATTAAGTTAGGATAAATATAAAAACAAGTATATTAAATTAGGTAAGATAAAATAAAAGAAAAATATTAAATTAGGTAAATATTAGGCTCGGATGACACATAAGCAAGCGAAGCACCAATTTTTTTAATTATCCAAGCGAAGCATACGAAGCAATCGCATAGATTAGGAGGATTTTGAATATATATATATACTTGTTTAACACTCATGCGACTTATCAAAAGATAAATATAAAAAATATTTGTGATAATTACTGAATTTTAAATTTAAAATAAAAAATCAAAATAATGTATTCTCAACCTGTGCCTTGTACATGTCTAATATATTTATTAATTATTATAAATATTAAATACTTTTGTATTTGATGTTTAAATTAAACTCATTAATAATTTTAGTTACATACTTACAAAAATTCAATAGGCGTCACACTCTAAACCCGTGCCTAATATCTATTTTATTAATTATTATTATTAAATCATTTTATATATTAATGTTTAGGATAAACTCATTAATAATTATTAATTAAATATTTTGAGATATTCAAAAGATGTCATACTCTCAACCCGTGTCGCATTGTACTGATGTCTAATCAATGTTTATTAATTATTAGAATATAATTTAACATTTGTATGTTTAGATTGAATACATTATTAATATATAGTTACATACTTAGATTATTGTAAATAACTCATATTTTATTTATATAGAATATTTGAAACTCCTAAAATAAAATTATTTTAAATCCTATTATCAATAAAACTTATTTAATTATTTTCATAATAAAAAAAATTTTAATTAAAATTAATTCATATGTAGTATATCTTTTAGTTAAAATAACTAATTTAAATCTTATCTACTAATTATATATGATTTGTTTATATTTTAATATTAGGAGAATCAAAGGTAAGTATTGAATAAGGAAAAATATAATAAAAGAATTATGTTAGGTAAGATACAATAAAAAGAGAAAGTATTAAATTAGTTAAATATTAGGCTCGGATGACACATAAGCAAACGAAGCACCAGAATCTTTTATTTGTCAAACGAAGCATACGAAGAAGACACATAGATTAAAAGAATTTTGTATTAATATATAGGGGTGATTTGCTCACAATATTACTTAATCACAAGAATGAATTCTCTCATACTTTACAAACATCCATATGGATATTTCCCACATGGAACGTCATGACTTTCTATATGAGTTATTGAACCCATACAAGATCATACTTTTTTATATCAATTATAATATTAACCCACACTAAAAGCTCTACATGTTGAAGGTAAAAACACAATTAGTGTGCCTTCGTCAACAAGTAACTGATGAGGGACAGTTTATGTATTTATCATCTTTATGTATTATGGAAACATGTAATTGATATTCTATATAAAGGTAGTTTTTGATGAATAAGAGATCCCTGATTTCTACCGTCTCATTCATCTCTCTTTTATATCTTCTCCTTATGCTTTTACTTTTACACGTTATCAACAAAACTCTAACCTATTGAGAGTAATCGAGAATAAGCGTACATACCCTGCACACAATTTTCGTGGGTCAAGTTTCTAACTGCGTTATATGTTTAAGAAATTGGTTTCTCGAGTTTCAACCGTTGGATCGAAGTCAAATCTTTACAGAACCCTCAAGACCTTTTGAATTACATTATGCACGGTGGGGATTGGATTAGGAGATACGAGGAAATATATATAAAATTTCGAATAGAGCAGATTTTATTTTCGACAATTTCTGTGCAGCATTTTTCAAAATACTATTACCCACAATAGAACCGTTGGATCAAACCAAATTTTGGATATGTTATTCCAAACATATACAGATTCAATATAAATGGTGGAGATTTGAATACAAGTCTGAAGAATCCGATAATGAATTTTGAACAGAGCTAATCCTGTTTCTTGAAACTGTCTACCCATCTTATTTTGAAAATTCAATTACGCATAATCCAACTGTTGGATGAAGATGAATTTTGGACATATTATTCAAAACACTTAGAGGTTGAGTCTGTACGGTGGAGATCGGATTTTAAATTTTTAATAATCCGAAACCTAAAAACAAAATTAGAAAAGAATCATAACTTTCCTCCAAGGTAACTCGAATTACCATATTATTTATTTATTAAATGCAACTAATAAATATTTGGCAATATGTATATAAATCATGGTATGTATTATTGTTCATGTATATGTATATATGTTACCTATGATTATATTCATGTGATGTTATGTGCAATATTGACAAACATGAAATTTTGCAATACTTTAATAATATTTATAGAGTACATAATATATTATTACTTATACTTTTAGATGATTTCTAAGAAATCGTGTAAATAAAGTTATTTACACGATTAGATGAGAGATTGATCATGATTTCGCCAATATGTTTAGTTAATCATGAATTTCGATGAATTGATAGATTTCATGTATGTTGATCATTAATTTCGATGAATTGATAGATTCATATTTGTTGGTGATTATATTCAAGTTGATTTATAAGCTACTTTCAATGTATGTATCATTGATTGTATATTTAGATATTTCCATGATAATGAAAGTTCATGAACGATAAAGAATTGTGTAAATAAGTCTTGTGATAAAGTATATTCACATGATATCAAAAAAGATTATGACATACTTCAAATTCATATTCTAAAGAAATTGATTAAACTAACTCAATCTCTAAGTGAAGTTTAATATACTCAAAAGAAATTGAGTACTACCATTATTCATTTGATGTCGAAACTAAAATAACTACAATTCCACAATAATATCACCCATCAACCCCTAATTGACAAAGAATCGTCAAACTTAGTCAAAGTCAATTCTCTTATGAACTTGAGAATTCATACTGATCCCAAATCTTATATTGGAAGTATATGTCTCAATAAATTCTGGATGTACTCTAAATGAAATTTTGAGAATTGTATGAAACACTACTTCAAAGCCTAAGAATTTAGTGAAAAAAAATTGGTTTGCTTGCTAAAAAGGTCAATGACTTTAATATATTGCGACTAAAAACATGTCTTACCATATGTGAAAAAGAAAGTCACTTTAAATGACAATAACAAATTGAGAGATACGATCTCACTCTATTTTTTTCCACTTGAGCAAATATACTAATGCACTTGTATAATATTAATTATGATAGTGAGTCGTTAAGAGACGTGACATTATTATTCATAATACCAATATTTGACCTTTGGATAAAGAAATTTCTTGAGGCTAACCATGATCGATTTGAATAGTGAAAATAACATCGATGTAAAGGGGAAGAGACATGTTGATCCCTACCTATGTGGGAAGAACGAACCACAAGGTAATATATGTAAGAGTTCGTGATATTTATTGGTCATGGTAGAAGTCATGGAGGTTCCCCCAATAACCTTTCTTAGTCAATAGATATCCTATATTTTGATTGATGAAAGTATAATCAATCATTCACATTAGACTATTGTATTTGGTCTTAAAGTTTATTTTGAGTTATATTTATGTGATGTGGCCTGATTTAATTATTTTTGGCTTATTGGTAAAATTTGAATTTTATTCTAAAGCATTGAATAAATTGATTTTACTTACCACACATTCACATACAAGATTTAGGAGTATACTATTAAGATATAATGTAATATATCTAGAAAATAATCTAAAATATTAGAATGACAAGTATTTCGTTCAAATATCTCTGAAGCATGTGAGAATTTATCGACGAATAGATAATTATTCACTGAATTGATGTTTATATGTGATAAAATCTTGATGCCTAGTGGACATTGATTAAAGTCACAAAAGCTCAGTATGGACCAAGAGCAAAACGAACCTAGTACGATTTGATGATATTCATGTTGATTATTATCATTAAGAAATACATTATGAGAATGGAACTATGCATTTAATTTATGTGGAAGAAAGCACGTTTTAGAGTCAATTTAGTAATTTTACTTTACTACTTTCTGATTATTGAATCATAAGATATGACCAACAAAGAACTTTTGGACACGGACTCATTCAAGTTTTGACACGACTGACATGGATTCTTTGGTCGTCGTGATATGATGGTTCATATTATAAGAAATTAACATGAACATCTTTTATTTTGAGTGAAACACAAAACAAGATAGAAACTTGATGCACAGTATAGTGTTGAACTAATGTTGTTACATTACAGCTAGTGCATTCTAAAGTACTAGGAGCACTACATACATTCATATCTCAAAGATGCATCACTCACTTTTTCCAAAAACTTGTTCATTAGAAAAATTGTATGATCGAGACCTGCATATGCTAAAGATACAAAGTATAATATTCCATTCTTATAATTGATAATTGGTGATACATGTGGACATAACCATTCTAAATGCGGATCATTCAAGTATTTTATAAATCTGGTCGATGTTTCGGCATGTATTGTCCATAAAAATATTGCATTTGCAAAACTTCTAGCACATTTAGTATGATTGAGGACTCACCACCCTTATAGAGCACCCAAACTCATAATGTTAGATAGTTTACATCAAAAGTATTTGATGTCTATTGCATTTTAATCCAGGTCGATGTAATGCATCTTGTAAGCTAATGTGCATATACAATAAGGTCTCAAAGACGACACCGTCGAAAAGAATATAGATGGCGACTAAGACAATATTTATGCGCACTCATATATTTGTCTCTACACAGGGTTATGCAATATTGCACGCAACTCTTACTTATTCGTTTATGAACCCCTGCTAACCAGATATTTTGCGTACCATTTGGTAACTGGATATAAGCCTGGTAATTCATATCTACGCATATTTGATTACACAGTATATGTGCCTATTGCGCCCCCACAGCGCATTCATATGGGTTTCTAAAGACGATTAAGTATTTATATTGGATATGAATCTCCAACAGTTAATCTGCTACTTGAAACCTTTGACAGACGATCCCTTTCTTGCTAAATTAGCAAATTTGTCACTCTAATGAGATAGTCTTCTCGTCGTTAGGGGGAGATAAGAAAAAGTATTTTTTAATGGAACGATAGGAATAGTTTCATACTATGTCTCATTATGATCCCCGCATTTTACAATGCAACGTGAAAGTAATGTAAAGTGAACAATTGATCTTCAAAGTATAGAAGACTCAATTTCTAAAGTGACGAGATCATATATACCAGCTGCAAATGTGTCTGTAAGGTTAAAAGTTCCCAAAAATGGCACAATGTCGCAGATTAAGACATTGCTACCATACTTAGTGGAGGCGTGGTTGAGGTCGTGACTCCCAAAAGGAACAGGGGGAGGTCACTTGGTTCGATCAATACTCGCACAAGGAATAAGAGGGTATGTATGGTACGAATTCAATTAATCATCAATGAAGATAATGACTCTCATGAGATTATCTCTGGTTATACTTATGTCCATGAATCATTACTGGAGGACGCTCCGATATTTAATATGATTCCAGGGAATAAAGAAATCTCTATTTACTATGAGAGTTTATATAAGTTGATGGAAATATTTCCCATACACATTGATGATATATACATTATTGCTCAAGGAATATAGAGCACGATGGCATCGAACCACGCTCTATTGAAAATTCAACAAAGAGCAAATTGGCCTAATTCTAAAGAATCAATCCAGGTAGAATCAAATTCACTGATGGTAGTGCTAACCTCACCAAGTGTAAAGCCTGTAGGACATAAACAAAGTTTTGTCAGAAAGCGCAATGAGAAAAATAAAGCCAAGAGATGCAGATCTAAACTTGAAGCACAAAGTTTCTCATGATGCCCTGGAATTGACTATGAGGATGTGTACTCTCTCGTAATGGATGTTATAATTCTAAAGAACTGAGAATGCAGCTTATACTTGTGGTTACATCATATCTCTATGGGGATCGTGATTTAGAGATATATCATTGCCAAGGCAAGTGACTCTAAGCCATGAAGTGCATTTGCAATTAAATCACAACACTCACTTTATGAATTGAAACAATTCAGACGGATGTGGTATAACTGTCTAAGTGACTACTTGATTGGGAAAAGATAATCTATGCCCTTTCATATTTATAAAAAAACTAAGTTTCAAATTTGCGATTATAATTATATATGTCGATGAAAGGAACATAATATACACTCTTAATGAAATAAGAGATATTGCTAGTTATTTGAAGTTTTAATTTGAGATAATGAACCATGGGAAAACTCGGTCATGTTAAGGCTTTAAACTAAAACCGATTTTATGGAATACTAAATTCTACACTTTGCATATATCCAAAAGATGATCAGGCAATTAAATATGGATAAGTGCAATATGTTAGCACTCCTATGATTGGTCAAAGTGAAGATATAAGGAAATATGATTTTCGTCAATGGAATGACGAAAAATGGTGGGAGCTGAAACTCTCTACCTACGTACAATATGCGCATTATTGTACCATTACTAATACACTTGACCAAATATTAATTTCTCAAAATTGTTATCTTGATTTAACTCAAGAAAGCGCAATATCACTGGAATGGAATCAAATGGTCTTGTAATCCCTATAGAGAATGTTGAGTTTACTTCCTACTGTGAAACACCAAATAGTATCGTTGGTGTTGGTTACTCATTCGATCCATGTAAAGAGATCATTATCATACATGTAGTAGTTCGTGAGTATCTACGATAAATGTTATGATCATTCATATATTTGATAATAGTGGTTTGAACTCTATCACTGAAGAAAATATGATAATACGAGTAGTATCACCACAACTCTTCTACAACTAACAACTATGCACTTTCTCAATAATCAAGTAAATTGAGGAAGTGGAGACTTTCAATATTCTCTTGATAGATGCACATATCAGAGAGAGGTGTACACTTTAGGGGGAGTCTCAACATAGGTGTGTTGTACTCTTTTTTCTTAGACCATGTTTTGTTTTCCCATTGATTTTTGTTACTTGACGAGGTTTTAACGAGGCAACAATAAAATACTATTTTACCATTTGACTTGATACAAGGGGGAGTGTTGAAGGAAAAACACAATTAGTGTGCCTTCGACAACAAGTAACTGATGAGGGACAGTTTAGGTTTTTATTATCTTTATGTATTATGGAAATATGTAATTGATACCCTATATAAAGGTAGTCTTTGATGAATAAGAGAACCCTGATTTCTACCGTCTCCTTCATCTCTCCTTTATAACATCTCCTTATGCTTTTTCTTTTACACTACATTCATTTTTTTAAAAAATATTGCTCCTTTTTATAACATTCATAATAACATTTCCTTTTTATATTTATAATATTCTTAATCACTCTTCAAAATTACGAATCACAAGCATTTTAAGGCAACATCTATCAAAATATATTTTATAACTTATATCCTCTATGCTATAATTAAATGTACAATGTCATTAATTAAGCGTATTATGTAAACTAAAAAGCAAACAAAAAAAATAAAAAGATCAAGTTATAATATTCATAGAAAATCATTATCTAATAATGTAGGATGTCCATGAATAAACTGCCTTCTTGGACTTCTTGGGCACCATGAGCAATTGTAACTCCGATGAGAAGTTTTTGAAGGTCCTCATCATTCTTTGCAGCATGCAGTATATGACATGGAATTAATCATATATCTTTTTTGTTATTTCTCGCAACATTTCTAGTCAATTCCACAACCCAGGCAGAGTTTCAATATAAATTGAGTTTATTTATTTATTTTTCTGAAAACAAGTAACTCTTATTATTTCAATATAGCGAAAATGGTCATAAAAATTTTCTTGCAAGATTTGTTGTCGTTATGGGTCTTCCTACTAATTATGCGCATAGTAATCATTATGAAGATTATACTAGAGGTGCATTTAATCCATCTAGTACTAGGATTTCAAGAAATAAGGTTACTCGTGATCTTGAAAACATGGTTGGTGAATATAAGTTAAATTTTACTTCCGTATTTAATAGTTTATCACATAGTGTCTCAGTATGTTCGGTTATTTGGACGGATTTCCATCATAATAAATATTATATGTCATTAGATTGATAATTCTTGGACTTTACAAAAACATTTGATTGCATATAGAGAGTTTAATAGTCCGCATTCCGCGGTCAATATTTCACTCAAAATATCCACTATTTTATCCGAGTATCATTTAGATAGCAAAATATTTTTAATTTTCTTTGATAATTCCGCTGCTAATATGGTTAGTTTAGACTTTCTAAAAACTTTTTGTCAACCTTCTATTGGTGGTAAATATTTTCGTGTTAAATGCATTTGCCATATTTTGAATTTATGTGTTTAACATGATTTAAATACTTTCAAAAATAAAATTGCTTCGATTAGGAGTGTGGTATTTTATATAACAGAAAAGTAAATCGATTGCAAAATAAAAAAAGGCAAAAATATTTCCGAAATAATGGTTTACATCAAAAAAAACTTGTATTAATGTGTCAAATTGTTGGAACTCAACTTATAATCAGGATGTCGATTTTGTTTTATTTGCCCATGTGTGTGATGGTTGTTATAATGTGATTTCGCTTTTTAAAATTTTTAACGATGCAACCGTGACTTTATCCGGTGATTATTATCCAACCACTGCACTTCTTCTTGATCGATGTATTGAAATTGTACTTATTAGTACTTCTTTACTCGATTCGCCTGAATTAAGTGGTTGCATTGATAGCTTGTTGACGAAATGGGTCATATATCTTCTATACATTCTCGAGATTTTTTGATTGCAAGAATTTTACACCCGCATTATCTAACCAAATGTTTAGAAAATTTGCTTTTAGTTTATTATGAAGCATTAGGGTTAGTTTTACAAAATTCAAACATTGAGATTCATAGTCTCATAAGTTGTACTTACCAAGCAAAATAATCTTTATTTGCTTTTTTTAATGAATACAGTCAATGTTCTAGTGAGGTTAACGCGTCACCTTCACCTTCCACTTCCCCTACCACTACTTCTAATGTAAAACCATTGTTCAAAAACCCTTGACATGCTCTAGCTCTATATATGAGGTTGATTGAGGATACTAAGTGAAAACGGAAAAGGCTAGTGCTGGTCGAACAATGTGTTAGAATCTTATTTAGGTAATTTTGAGTATGGAGGTATCCCAAGAAGGCCCGATGACACTAATAATTTGTGCAGTTTTGGTCGATAATGACTACTATTTAACTTACACTCTGTAGTATTGCAAAGGATATTTTCGCTGTTCATGTTTCTAAATTATTGCCCTAAAATTTAGAAAATCAAATGTTAATGAATGATTGGATTAAAGCCAAAAAACGATAACTAGAACTACTATTAGATGAAGATGAAGAGAGTGACCATTATGATCCCACTTCGGAAAGAAATGATAGCAACGAATGAATGGAGATGAGCCTCCTCCACTATCCACGTAGGTAAGTAGGCTAAGTATATGAACTACGTGAACTTTGATTTTTCTATGAGGATACGTAGGCAAGTTATTTTCAATATTAAAAGTTAAAATTTCGAGTTTTAATTCCAAATTGGCACGTCTACTTGGGAGAGGGGCGACCACTTTAGGCTCCCAAATTTTAGGGGTCCCTTAGAGTGACTATATATCTATATATAATATTTAACACCCATGAATTTAATGGGATTTATCAAAAGATAAGTATAAAAAATATTGGTAATAATTACATAATTTTCTAATTTATAAATAAGAAATTTAAAAGATATTGTATTCTTAACTCATTTCTTGTACCGATGTCTAATCACATTTTATAACTATTGTTTTCATTGTAAATAATTGTATATTTTAATGTTTAAATTAAACTCGTTAATAATTTTATTTACATAATTAGAGAAATTCTAAAGTTGTCATATTCTTAACCCGTGTCTAATCTGTATTAATTAAATAATTATTATTAAATAATTTTTATATTTTAATGTCCAAATTAAATTCATTAATAATCTTTAGATATATATTATAAATTCAAAAGATTTCATATTCAATACTCATGTCGCATTGTAAAGATGTCTAATCAACATCTATTAATTATTATTATATTATTTTATATTTTATGTTTATATTGAGTTTGTTAATAATATTTAGTCGCATACTTAAGATTATTACAAATAACTAGTATAATTTACTTATATTTTATATTTGAAATTTTAAGAATAAAGTTGTTTTTATTTTTATTTTTAAATACAACTTCTTTAGATTTTTTTTTGTAATTAGCATTATCTAATAAGTAATTTATCTTCTTATTAAAATAAATAATTTAGATTTTTTCTAATTATATATGACTATTTATATATTTATTTTAGAATAATAAAAGAAAATATTGAATTAGGTAAAATATAATAAAATAAAAATATTAAATTAGGAAAATATTATTAAAAAAAGATTAAATTAGGTAAACATTAGAATTCTTATATTTTAGTAAGTCTCAAAACCTCTGGAATTCGGCAAGTGAACATTCGAACCACCAGGAAATTACTTGTCAGTTCGAAACTTCCTAGGCAGATACATAGGATAGAGATCTTTTTGTTTAGTGTATATGTAGGATTGAAAAAAGAATTGTATGTATCTTGTAAGGTACACATTTTTTGAGTTTGCATCTTAATGTATTTTTTATAATAAAATGCATCCCAAAGTATACCTGTTTGGTAAAATGTATCAGTCGGTCATCCATATCCCATTGACTTGCCAGAACTCTCATTGAACTCTCGAGTTTGCCAAGTAAGGTTTCATTTTACCAAATCCACATATTTCGGATGCATTTTACCAAACCTTATGAACTTCTTGATTTTTAATATGTAATAAATTTTTAGTTTTGAATCTATTTTCGAAATGTAATAATATATCCAATTAATAGTTGTTGACGAACTTCATTTTCACACTCGTATTGCATATAATTATAAAAAATATAATTATATATTTATATTTATATTATCACACTCGTCTTTTCTATATGATTTCGAAAAATAAAATGTCAAAGTAATTTGCATGATTGAAAACCAATAATATATATATATACACACACACTAGTATTGTGCCCGTGGGTTGCACGGTAATTTTTTATTTTATTTTATCTCAAATAATATAATCGGGTTTGGATATATGGAAATATTTAAATAAATTATTGTGTATATATATATATATATATATATATATATATATAGGTTATTATTATCATTATCATTATTATTATTATTATTATTATTATTATTATTATTATATATAATCTAAATATTATTCAAAAGTCGAATAGTATTGAAAATAGTATAACGTGGTTTATAAAAGGAATATTATTAGACGAAAAGTACTGTATAAATTTTGAAAAACTTCCTTGTACACAACATTTATAGTTTGGTTACTACGTTTATTCTCATCATCGACGATCAATATTATTAAACCCTTACAACTGATCACTCTTGATATAGCAACGCACACCTACCCATGACTGAAAACTGGCTTATTTAGGAAAAGTCCAACGTGAGAGAGAGAGACTGTCCTTGGATTTTGTTGATCATCGTGGCACATGACACGATCAAAGGAAGTTATTGTCGTTGGAATTTGAAAGACAACCCCACATCAGATGGTGTGTGACAGTCGGTTTAGGGATCAACATTAGTTCGCCTGCATTATTTCCTTGAAGAATCTAGCTTGTACAACATGATCACCAAGTTTTGTAATAACCTAATATGGTTCCATTACACAACACAAGATAATGATCGATATTTCTCAACACCATGAGTAAAGTTCTAATTTTTAATTTTAGATCATGGTTCGCCAATCCTGAACATTTGATGGTGATTATAAACTCTAGTGAATGGACGTCCTGCAATATGTCAATATTTGAATTGTATTAGCATGCACTACCAGTGCTAAGATATACTTTACATTATCAATCATTTTTTGACATCATAAATTCATTAATCAAATCGGTGATATCAAGTGTTAGGGTAATAATAGTATGACCCTCTAAATAAGCGAAGCATTTAATAGTTTTTTCAAATTGTGGATATGTGATCGCCACAATTGACACAATATGGTCACCATCATCTTTCAATAATAGATTATTTGGGATTTCAATTTATACGGCACCATCGTTTATTCCTCCAACTGTTCCATATCTTATATTATTTATCTAGCTTGCAATTTTTTCTTAATTTGACACAGTCGGAATCTGAATTAAGATTTTCCGGCCTGATATTCTTGGTCAACCACAATACCATGCAATGAGTTCATAAATGCAAATAGTTGATCGTTGTTTGAACTATGTCTGGTCTAGTACTTTTTGGAATAACTGACAAAATTTGGAAAAAGATATCCACCAAGAACTATTATTTTGCCATCAAATGAATGTAGCCTGTTAGAATTATTTTGCGATCCCATCACATCTTTCAATATTTTGTCTAGAGTTTCGAAACAAAGTTTATGCATCATCAGAGTTTCGTCCCAAATAATGAGTTGCACACGCACCATTAATTCTGCAAGTGGAGTTCCAGTAAAGATCAAACATGATGAATTTTGGTGTAGATTAAAATGAATCTTTAATTCAGAATGCCCAGTTTTTTCTTTCGGAAGAAGAAGAGAACCTATGCTGATAGATGTTATATTCAAAATAACTCCACCATTAGATCTAATGGTCGCGGAAAGTGTCCTCCAAATAAATATTTTACCAATCCTCCGTTTTCATAGACAAGAAATACACCACCATTGGTCGAATGTAATGAACCCATTGCATTATCATAAACGTGATGCTGATCAATATTAAGATTATCAACTAATTTACCATGCTGTTCAATGAGTGCAGTAATAAATCTACTGTGATACATATTGGAATCGATGACCTTTAGAATTAGCATGGGAGAAGAATACTATAAACTCTTTCTCATACTTTACAAAAAGTTGTCAACTTCAAGTAAACAAAGGTTTTGGATTTCAGTATCACTCATTTGTAAATCTGCAAAAAGAAAAGGTGCAATGAAAATGAAACTAAAAATATTGTTAAAAATAGAATATTGCTAATAGTCTATAGAGGATAAGAAAAATATCAATAATTGCTACCTTTGGAATTTCTCAAGTTTTATTGATTGTACGAAATGTCATCTAACAAATCTTCTCAGATTTTCTCCCACACTTTTTTGGGACATGCTAAAGATTTTGATGCAAGCAAAGTTGTGAATAAGATCTCACGTAATGTGATGATCCACAGTTACTTGCTTCTCATGATATACCATCAATATATATTCTCTATCATCTAACAACAACCCCAGAGATTAGCATGCATCGAGATATGTATCATATTGTATTGTTAACTTTTTTTATATTATCGTGACATTGGTATCCTCAAATTATATTTAGAAGACACTGAGTATGATAGTTATCACCTGATTCTAGTTGAATATAGTAAGTTCGTGCTAATAAGAACAAATCTGGTTGTCTAGTTTGCCCATTCTTTTGTTCTTGAGTTCCATAGAAAATTTTGAGGAAAATCAACATAATTCAAACTTCCTGCTTCTGAATATTTTTATTCACCTTGAACCAACCAAAACAGATGCCACGATGTGTTGATTTGCATTTCATTACCGCATCTAACTGATCATTGTCATTATACAATACATCATGCTTTCTTGTAGGATGAAAACTCAAATGCATGACAGATAGAGCTTTATACTGGATTTCATAACCTAATACTCTCCACACTGCTTTTCATGGCGAAATGCATGACAATCATAATGCATGTTGACCCCATCTATCATTTTCTCCTTTGCATCCACATCTTTGTTCTGATAAATCATTGCAGTGATCCTATCGTTACTTTTATTGACATATTAGAACAAATACATTATAGATTGGATTGGTTACACTATTCAACATTCAAATGATCTCCATACATCACCGATAGATAAAGATTATATAGAATGACCCACCGATTATCTAGATGAGCACCATTTTTTGTAACAGTTCTTCTAGTACCAACAACTAATAGAGAAAGCTCATCTACTTCTCTAAGATTGGGCGTCATTCAACTCTTGCCTCTTCTCCTAAGTAGTTACAATTTCACTTCAACAACACCATCCTCTCCAAACGTTTGTTTGACCATTCTAAACGACCTAACCAAATTGCTTTCACTATCCAACATGAATGGTAGGTCTGCTGCAACTTCGGTATGAAGATAATTTTTTCACTGTTACTGCAATGTGAGTATAATAGTATACGTATACTCAATAAAATATAATTATTCCAATGAAGTTGAAGTGAATGGTAAATGCATACCTAACAAAATTAATTTGATTTTGAATTTCGATAGAAACTAAGTATGACATTAATGCTTTCAAGATTACCGTATTTAGTGATATTTGTTTTCAAGGCACCCTTTCCCTTCTTGGTTTCGAAATTAGTTGGTATTTTTTAAATCTATTATAGTTGATACTATAATATTCATTCCACTCAATGTTGGGTTTGCACTTGTATTTTTTTTTTCGCGCGCTTTTTGAGATAAAATATATTATTTTATGAGCATAAAAAAGTATTGAATCGAAATAATATTTGATAAATAACTTATTGATAACCAATAAAATAAATATAAAATTATATTATATTATGTATTTTTATATAATTTAATTAAAAAAAGTGGTCAATGTATTTTGAAAAAAGTGACAAATTTGATATTGTTGGAGTCACAATTAAAATTAAAAAGAAACGTTAAAAAAATAATAAAAAACACATAATAAAAACCAAAATAACACAAAATTGATATCATATATATATATACATATATATATATATATATATATATATATACACACACACACACACACACTCAAACGATGGTATTATCTTTAATATTAATTCTTATTCTATTTAATATCAAACTTCAAGAATTCCCCTGTTTGTAGAATATGAAACTTCTGTCGATATGCATGTGAATGGTTTTTAGAATAAGAATCAAAATGAACCCTAAGATAAAGGCTTTTGAACATTGAAGGTTAATACTACAATCACACGATTCATGGAAACCAGAAATATTAAAAATCTCAACTGACTTCGTAAAGGGAAATACTGAACGATTATTAACATACAAAACTTATCTTCTACGTTCCACAAAAATAGATAAAAATAGTGCAGTATTTTATTTTTGCTCGTCCATAAATATAGTTAAGTTACCATATTTAATATATATATTTTTTTTTATTTTTACACATACCTTAGTTAATATTTTTGAAATACTAGTTTTTTTAATGATAAATTGAAAATTGATGATTACAATTCAAATCTTACTATTCGATAACAAATATACTAATTTCAATACTGATTTCTATGAATATTAATTGACATTAGTAAATTTAAGAAGGGTATAATTGAAAAATATTAACTAAATTAATGACTTAATTATATTTACTACTATCATTTCTTAATATATGTGAAATCAGCCTTTGCACTATTATATTGGAACAGATTGAGTATATATACATATATATATATATATATATATATATATGTGTGTGTGTATGTGTGTGTGTGTGTGCGTGTCGTTCAACTAAAAAAATAACAACATTCTTACGTATAGAGAAACAAAATATCTCTATAAATGCTCCGATATAGTAATTACATCGATATTTTATTTTTCATAATAATATAGAGAATACGAGTGTGAATATAATTATGTCATTATAGTTTTTATAATTATATGCAATATGAGTGTAAAATTGGAAATCGCCAAAAAATTATTAATTTGATATAATATACGTAAAAAAAATAAAATCAAAGACTAAAATATTATTAAAAGTTGAAAATCAAAAAGTTCACAAAGTTTGATAAAATTGCATCCTTAAGTATGTGGTTTTGGCAAAACGCTTCCTCACTCGGCTAACTCACGAGTCAAGGTGAGTTACGATGAATTAGAGCAAGTTGACAGATCAAGATGATGCATTTTATAAAACCCGTATAATTCGATATGCATTTTATTACAGAATTACATTAGGATGCATGGAAACCGAAAAATACGTATACGATGCGTATAATTTCTTTCCTTATAACATAAGTGATATATTAGCCTGTTTTTATTCTTTCTTCTCATTCAATTACTATTGCCAACAGATAAATTGTAGTCGTTAATTCAAGAAGGTAAATTGCTTGGGTTGAACAATTGTAAATGATGATAATCCTTTTGGGTTCATGTTTAATTCAAAGAATTTAAAATCTTTAGAAGATAATAAGCAGTAAGAATGATGTCAAAATCTTGAAAATGCTCAAAGTTATGGTATCGCTTTAGATATTAATTCGGAAGATTTATTTAGTAAATTAAAATTATCAAATCGAAATTTTACTCTGATAAAATGACAAATATTTAAGTCTTAGAGTTTATATGTACTTTGGGGTGTTATAATATCTTGATTGCATATATAGAGAGGTCAGTACTAAATATATAAGTGCATGTGTGGCGTGTGTAGTAAGAAATTTATTTAAATTAAAATTGTTAAAAGTTTTTTCACAATTAACAATATCACAAGAAATATTAAATGAATTGATAACCGTATACATTGAAAAAGATATGTTGGATCAAATAGATTATAAAAATATCATTGCTTCTCAATTATTTTAAATACTTTTTATTTGCTTCTTATGCAATTTTATTTTTCGTGCTATTGCAATTTGAATGCCACATTTTTAATTCACCCTGGGCCTCCAATCCAAAGTGGACCGACCCTTCTTAAACATTCATGGTTGCTCGACTAAAACGTGATTTTCATAATATAATTGAAATGAGAGCAAGAGTAATGGTTTAAAAAAAAAAAGACTTGGCAGGAAATAACAAAAACGACGGATGAGTAAGTTTATATTTTCCAGAGGCCCGTATTTTATACAACATTTTTTCATCCAAACAAAAGCAAAAAATAAAAATGTTTTTCAAATTTATAATAGATTGAGAATTTTAACCCAAACTAAATTCCACCTCGTCTAATAAATGATTACTGTATTTGACAGTTAGTAGTTTAGCAAAATATTCGAGGTTTTGATCCAAATAAAAAGATCGACTAGTTAAATTATCTAATTAATTAGTTCGATTAGACGTAAATATTTAAATTATATTTAAATAAATAACAATCAATAATGTTGTACCCAATGAAAATTATAATAGTGAGCATAAAACTTATATATGTGTGTGTGTTTTTATTATAATGCATCTTTGTATTTGATGTTTTTGTCTGCTTATTTATAGTACAATGTCGTGTTGTGACTCCCGAAACAATTCACATTTTAAAATTGTTAAATCTCAGATTATCAAAAGGACGAAGGTATTTTACTCAACTAATTTATTCATAGCATTTCTACCATTCTACCAAGAAGTCTTATAATTTGTAGCATTTTTATTTGGAACTCTCGATGGAATGTAATTAAAATTAAACCATCAAATAAAGAATTACACAAATATTTTTTGCAAAATTTCTAATACTTATTTGAAAAGATATAGTGTCATTAACATTATTCATATACACATCATTCTATTTGTAGAAACATGTTTATTTATTTTGTTCAAAAAAAATATTTATTATGAACATCACATCAACATTCTATTTCTGAAAAATTATTTCCTTTTTTTATGAAACATGTTTATTCATGATGATCAATTAGATAAGCCATTTAAAATATCACGTAGTGTTAAGTTTGGATAGGGGTGTAAACGGGTAGAGTAAGGTGCGGGTACGGTCATACCCGTATCCTACCCGACATAAATTACCCTACCCATACTCTACCCCATCACCCGATTTTTGTCATTATGTAGGGTATGAGTATTTACCCGTCGGGTACGGGTACACATCTGGTAAACGAGTACCCGAATATATAAATTAAATTAAATTATTATTTAATTAAAATATATATTTTTTTTTAATACCAACACTAATTTAGTAATATAAATTAATTTGGTTGAGTTATTCTATTGTTTAAGAAAGAAAATCTTAAAAATCTAAATTAGGTTAAAAACGAGTCATTCAAAAATATTATTAGTATCTCAAACAACAACAAATCTCAATATATTATACTAAGATATTTTAAATAAGTTATAATTAGTTATGTGAATGTGAGGAAAATGCTATCTTCTCTAATTATCAATTAAAGTAATTTTAAGATTTCTTAGAGTAAATATGATGCATTGATATTGATATTATATCGTTAATATTATAGTATAAATGTAATGACAATATTTCATAAATTATGATATGGTATCATAATATGAAACATGATAGCAAGATATACATTTTATAATATTTGAATTAGATATCAATAAATTATGTTGATATATTACATAAGATAAGTGTGGTAATACAAATATATAAATTTATAAAACTAGCTATTATACATACTTTATTATTATATTCATATATTTAAATTTATAATATATATCGGATAGGGTACGGATAGGGTATAATGCGGGTAAATATTTAGGGTACGGGTAGGGTATCCACTAATGTACTGATCGGGTAATCGGTTAGGGGTAACAAGTACAAACTCCCTACCCATACCCGGCACTGTAACCAGGGGCAGATCCAAGATTTTTATGTTTGGTGAGGCCGTGAATAATTTTTTTTTAATAATATAAAAGGAAATAATGGGATATAGGGGTCAATTATTTTTATAACAAATAAAGGTTAAAAAAAATAAAGAAGGGGCTATCTATAGGGATCAGAAAATTTTAATAAAAACAAAGGGATCAATCTTTTTCTTAAAAAATAAAAGAAAAGAGAAAAAAAAATAATGGGCTATGTGATTTGAATTGTGACAAGTTTTGGCAAAATAAAACAAAATTTAAATAATAAAAAAAAGAGAAAAAGGCTTAAAAAATAAAATTAAAACAAAGGGAACAATAAAAGAATTAAGAAATAAGAGGCTATTTATAGGGATAAATTTTTTTCTTAAAGAATAAAAGGAAAAGGAAAAAGAAAAAAGAGGCTATGTTATTTGGGAAAATTCTACGGTGCATTTAAGAGCACCATGCCCCTCACCCCCCTGCATTTACAACAATAGATCTCTTAATTAAAAAAAATCTAAAATTGATCTAATGATTGTAAATGCTTCCCACTAAGTGGGGAATGGTGCCGTGAAAGCACCGTAGAAATCCCCTGTGATTTGAATTGTGATAAGTTTTGGCAAAACAAAATCTAAATAATAAAAAGAAAGAGAAAAAGGCTTAAAGAAATAAGGGTGGTGGGGTTTAAACTTAGGCATTTGGGCAATTCAAAGGGGGACACTAACCAATAGACCAACTTAAATAGATGTAAATTTAGGGAGGCCGTTTATACAAATTAAATCAAATAATCACATATTGTAGTAAGGTTTTCGAAAATTTTTGGGGAGGTCGTGGTCCCCCAAATAAGTATGTAAATCCGACCCTGACTGTAACTTGCAGGTACTACCCTCACCCGATCCATTACCTGATTTTTGCGCACTTTACCCTACCCGAATCACCGGGTACCCGACTCGTCGGGTAATATTGACAGCCCTAAGTTTAGAAAGTAAAAACAATTATTCTCAACAATTATATACTCTTGAAAATATATTCTCATTCTCATTAGTTTGAGAATAGTTATATGGAAAATATAAAAAACATATAGAATTATATTCAACGACAACAACCTATTTCAATAATATAAAGTTTTATAAATAAATAATTTTTTCTTAATTTTAGATTTTTACTATTGTTTAATAGGTACTTTTTGAATATTGATATAAATCTTTTCATATAAATCATTGAAAAATGATAATATATCAATATTATAAATATATATATTATTTATTATATAAATAAAAATAGATATATTAAACTCTAAAAAGAATTAACATATATTTTTTCTGAATTGTTAGATTCCTTAAGATAAAAATGTATAGGCTCTAATTGGGTCTTACTTAAAACTTCTCAATATTTATATTGAGTTCAATATAATTACTTTGGTGAAACAAATAATATTGAGACCTATATAAGTGCAAAATTGTACAATTATTGCACCTTTTACCCCGAGTTGTGAAAATAAGGGGAAACGTAATCAAATATAATGTATTTAAAAGGGACAATTCCCGATTACTCCAATAGGAAAATATTTATTCCCAGAAAATTTATTGAAAAATATTGATTCCCATTTAATCAAACTAATACATAAAAGTATAAATTTATCCTTACTAACCTGTTTTATTTTTCAATTTTTATTTTCCCCAAATTTAACTCAAATAAGATTCATATTAATTTCATACTACCATGTTAATCCTGTTTTATTTCTCAATTTTTATTTTTTCCCAAATTTAACTCATATAAGATTCATATTAATTTCATAATACCGTGTTAATTGCTGGACTCCGATCGAATTCCATACTACATTCATAAAAAATATCATACTACGTTGTGGAATTCTATCGAATTCCATACTACATTCATAAAACTTCATACTACGTTGTGGAATTCCAATTCATACTATCGAATTCCATACTACATTCATAAAAACTTTATACTACGTTGTGGAATTCCAATTCATACTATGAATTCTATACTACATTCATAAAATTTCATACTACGTTTTGGAATTCTAATTCATAACATTCCAATTCCAATTTCATACTACGAATTTCATACTACATTCATAAGAATTTCATACTATATTCATAATATTTCATATTACATTCATATATATATATATATATATAGGATTGAGTTCAAATAAGAACCCCATCATTATATGTGAACCTAGGGACTAATCCTGTCCTTATATCTAATATTGCACAGTACAATTATATGTCCAGGTTCATTGTGCTTTTTACATAGTACTGTAGTGCTAAAATCAGTCCAGTTTTTTTAATTTAATTATATATATATATTTTTTAGGTTTTAAAACATGCAATATGTATCTTAAATTGTAGATCTTGAGAATGTGAATTATTTGATATATGTTTCATTCAAAACGAATAAAATTTGAAAAAGTTATGGTTTGTTGAAGATTTGAGTTTCATTTCAAATTTTTGAATTTGCAATTTATAGACGAAATTTGCGATGCTTTTTGTATACAATTGTAGTGTTTTTTTTCTTAATCTATTGTGCTTTCCAAAGAACAATGTAGTGCTCTTTGTAAACGTTGATATATGTCCAAAATACTATTTATAATTAATTAATACATTTTTTTACATTATTACCATGCTGACATGTCATGATCTCAACCATCAAGATTATTCAATCTAATGGTCAAGATGAGTCCCTAGGTTCACATTTAATGATGGGTTCTCATTTGAACCCAACCATATATATATATATATATATATATATATATATAAGATTGAGTTCAAATGAGAACCTCGTTATTATATGCGAACCTAGGGACTAATCCTGACCTTAGATCTAATAATGTGTGTGGACAAGATTTTTTCTATTTTTTAATTTAATTAAATTATTTATATGGTAATAAAGGGTGTTTATGTAATTTTACATAAACACCCTGAATCAAATTTAATCACCCAATTTTCTCTTCCCGTTCTCTTCCCAAACCCAAACCCTACCCCTTCCCCTTCCCATTCTCGGCCGACCACTTATCCTCCTCCTTACCTCATCAATGGCGGTGGCGGCATTCGACAAACAAAAGCAAAGAGGGCGGCTCGGCTGTGGCGGCGACATGGCTTGACAGTTACACCAGCAACCAACAATGGTGGGGGAGGCTCTGGCTTTAAATCGGCAGGCGATCTCTCCGCCTTCTCCGAAAAATCGACGGCGGCGGCGAACTGGAATTTTTCGAGGCGTGAACGACGGCCAGCGTCTGGGCGGCGGGGCGAATCGGGGGGCGTGAATCGACGTGAATCATGTGGCGTGAATCGGGGGGCGTGAATCTGGGGGGGCTTCGTTTTATGTAATTTTATCGTTAGGTTCCGACGTGAATCGGGGGGCGTGGAATGGAGGTTGGGGGTTTGGCTGGAACGGAGGTTGGGGGTTCGCCGCGTGGTGGTTCGAATTGAAGGTGATTGGTGGTGGTGGGTTTCGGCAGCGGGTGGCTTCATTTCGTAGCGACGGAGGCGGTGTTAAGCGGACCAGGCGACGCAGTCAGCGGCGACGGAGGTCGGCGGTTGTGTGCAGCGTTCCAAACCGGCATGGAGGATCTTCCTCGATCTCGGAAAAATAGTCAGCTCGCGAAGAAACTGGCAAAACCACCACCAAGGCGACTGGAATCGGCAGTCGGGGGCTTGGATTTCAGGGCCGCTTCTAATTCGGGTTTGGGGCCATGAGCGTTCGGGTGGTTGGCGACGATGGATGATTGGGGGCGGTGTTGTTGTGGCAGGCGTGATGTTGGTTTTGGCCTAGTGGGGAGGGTCATCGGTGGTTGAAAAAAAAAAATAGTGGCCTTGGTGGTGGTTTTGGTTTGTGATATTACAAACAGAATCTGGAGTGTATGTATAGGCCAAGAATGATGGGCGAATGTGATTATTTTTGCTGCAGGATTATTTTTATTGATGGGTTTTAGTTTTTAATTCGAGTATTGTTAATTATGGGTGTTTGTAATGATTTATAATTTTAGTCAGCATAGCTTGTAGCTTGTTTAAGTTGGGATCGATTGTGATATGTTTTAATTCTTGTTGATGATCAGCTTCAAGTTTATGGGTGATCATGTAATGTGAATTAATTTGTCTGTAAAATATGGTGGGACGGGCGGTGTGTGGTGTGGTAAAAAGTAGTGCAGTGTAGTAAAAAAAGCGCTGCAACAATATTAAGAAAGCACTTCAAAAAATTAGCACTGCCAACATACAAAAACAACAGTATATTGTAGTAAAAAAAGCGCTGCAACAATATTAAGAAAGCACTTCAAAAAACTAGCACTGCCACCGTACAAAAAAAGCATTGCGAAGACTTGTGTAGTGATATAATTAGTCATATGCAATGCTTTCAATATTCAGATTTTTAAATTTAATTGTATTTATTTATTTTTACATTTTTTTAATATGCAATATGTATCTTAAATTTTAAATCTTGAGAATGTGATTAATTTGATATATATTTCATTCAAAACGAATAAAAATTGAAAAAGTTATGATTTGTTGAAGATTTGAGTTTTATTTCAAATTTTTGAATTTGCAATTTATAGACAAAATTTGCGATGTTTTTTTGTGTACAATCGTAGTGTTTTTTTTTTAGTCTATTGTGCTTTATAAAGAACCACGTAGTGCTCTTTGTAAACGTTGATATATGTCTAAAATACCCTTTTTAACTAATTAATGTATTTTTTTTATTTTATTACCATGCTGACATGTCATAATCTCAACCATCAAGATTATCCAATCTAATGGTCAAGATGAGTCCCTAGGTTCACATATAATCACATGGTTCCATTTGAACCCAACCCTATATATATATATATATATATATATATAGGGTTGGGTTCAAATGAGAACCTGTCATTATATGTGAACCTAGGGACTCATCTTGACCATTAGATCGAATAATCTTGATGATTGAGATTATGACATGTTCGCAGGGTAATTATGTAAAATATTGCATTAATTTAATAAAAAGGGTATTTTGGACATATATCAACATTTCGAAAGAGCACTGCATTGCACTTTAGAAAGCATACGGGTAAAGAAAAGAACTATGACTGTATACAAAAAAGCATCAAAAATTTCATTTTATAAATAAATGTAATTAAATTTAAAAACCTGAATATAAAAAGTATCGCATGTGATTAATTTTAGCATTACAGTACTGTAGAAAAAAGCACTGTTATTTACGAGTAAGAATTTAGATTTTTACTATATTTTAGTTCTTTTATAATAACGTAGCAATGCTTTTTTAATATTATTTCAGCGCTTTTTTACTACACTATCACTGTTTTTTTTATAATAACGTAGAAATTGGGGTTTTACTTAAATTGGTGGCTCAATAGAATATGATCAACAGTCCTGGGGGACAATTGAAATGGGTGGCAAAAGTTCTGGGGTCAATTTGCAGCTTTTTGGAAAATTGCCACACCACCCGTCCCAGTCACGAAAATTTGGCAACAGCAAACATTTGGCCACTATGTTAATTAAACACAACAAAGGAATTGAAATCTGATCCAGCAAAACCCAACAAAGGCCCAACACTCAACAAATTAATTATTGTTGGGCCATATACTTCAAGGCCCAAAGTTAGTCCACAATTATATTGACCCCACAAAACCCTAGGCCTTTTGGCTTTCTTCTTCACAAGAATCGGCCGCCCCCAGCATCAGCCTCAAAGGCCTTCACGGTTGCCATTTCATCTGGTCCATGCACCACCGTTTGGCTAAGGCTATCGCGAGCTCGGCGTCAAGGCCGTGGGTTGGGTCAGGCAACAGGCGCTTGTCAGCCGCCCAACCTCCGCGAAAACCCACTAAACCAACCATTGCTATCCAGTAGCGGCGGCATCGACTTGCAGAAGTGGCGCGGCTGAGAGAAGTTGGCAGGGGAGGCGCTCGGCCGCAACCTGTGTCGCCGATTTCATCTAGATGGCCAGGGGGAGAGGGGGCGGCGAGAATCGGGGCGGCGAGAATCGGGGATGGGGATGCTGAGGGTTGACAGGGTTGTTATTTATGTATTTAATTTGATCGGCGGGATGCTTTGCGCAGGCGGCGGGGAGGTTGGCTGAATTCTGGGGATTTGGATTTGGGGAAAGGGTTCTGAAGCTTTTGAGACGGAGGATGAGATGTTCTGAGGTTTGGTGGAAAAATACAGGAGTTGATTTGGAATTTAACATGATTAAGAGAATTTGTAAAATTACCTAAAACTCCTTTTCCTTCCATATATATAATTTAATGCATTTAAAAATTAGAAAAAATCTGGTCCACACAAATTATTAGATCAAAGGCCTGGATTGGTCCCTAAGTTCGCATATATTGACGTGGGTTTCATTTGAACCTAATCCTATATATATATATATATTATGAATCAGGATTTGGTTTAAAATAGATAATCATTAAAGGCCCCTTGAATTATGATTGTTAAACATGTGCAGAATTAATGTTTTGACCGAAAATACATAAGGAAGGAAGTCAAAATGGAATATAATTTGAGTTTTACCAAAACACGGTAATGTTTAAAACCATAAAAGATGGTAATTATTACACTACCATGAATTATTCTTGTTGATTGAGTCTTGAATTATTCCTGTCTTTAAACCTTTGATTTTAGGGGTATTAAAGACTATTTAAGTTGTAAGTTTGGATTTAATGGTAAGTATTTGGTCCAAATGGGATGAAAAGATTTGGAGTGATTATATGGGAATATATTTGTACACATGTGTATTGAATGGGAATTATCCCTATTTAAAATATGTTGTTTAAATAAGGGGAAACGTAGTCAAAATCTGTGCTTCTTTAAAAAATAATAATGGAAGCGTAGATTCATACTACGTTTTCTTCTAAAGATAATAATAATAAATTAAGAAGCGCATACTCAAATTGCGCTTCCACCATTTACAAAAAGGAAATAAAAAAGGTAAAAAAAAAAAAAATAGAAGTGCATAATGAAATTGTGTTTCCACAATTCATAAAAATAAACTAAAATAGGAAGCATGTGCTTCCACCAATTTAATTTTTAAAACTAATAACATGTTGAATGTTATTAGTCGATTTAGCAATGGTATGTTACCAAATTATTTTCAACACATATTTTCAGCGAGATGATAATATATTTTCAGTTTAATTAAATATCTCTATCTTGATTTTTTTTTGTTTATTTTCTTAAAATAAACTGATAATAGATCTCTATCTTGAGTATTTAGATTAGACCTTAAAATTGGTGCAAGACGACTCAGACCGAATGATAAAAAAAAAAGAATTTTGTTGTTCGAAATTTATTACGTTAACCCAAAATGTAATAAAAAATTGATACATGAAAATTTATTGCATTAAAAACTAAATGTATGTCGTTAAATAATAAAAATCACATATTTCTATAAATTTGTTATATCAATATTATAGAAATTCTAATGGGTTAAATATTCTAATAGATAATTCTAGAAGATGAATTGTGACATTGGAATTAGACAAAGTTTCAGTTTCAATATAAAATAGATATATATCAAATCTAATTTCAACACGTAGTTGCTGAATAGAACTTTTTACACTTAATTTTTTTTTAATTAAAATAAAATTTTGTGCGCAAGAGAACGGAGCAATTGTAAGTGGGAAGTTTGACTCGAGTCGAATCTCTCGAGGATGACTAATCGAAAGTAGTTTTTGTGTTTGATTCACGAATAAGAAAACAACGCGATGTCATTCTAAACACGCGGTCAAATTTCGGTTTTTAAAGTTTTAATGTCTAAGACGGTAATTTAAATGATGAAAAACAAAATCAACAACTTTGAAAGGATTAATAAAATGGGGGTCTAGGGCTCTAGAATTGTTTTCACGATCAATTGACATTTTATCGAACACTTAATCTATGAGTTGGGGTTGTCAATCTCAACTTGTAGATTAAACACCAAACAATGCCAATTGATGGTTCTAAACGAATCTAGGCACTAGATCTAAGAATTCTAAACACGAATCATCAAGAAACGCAGCAATTCAAACTCAACGCAAACATGAGCATGATTAAATATAAAAAGTTTGAAGAAAGCAACAATGGAGTTTTGAATAACAATAATGATTATCATATGAATTTCTAAGAATCAAACCATGAGAAATCGCAAGAAACACAACTACGAATCAAGAACATCACAAATCAAAAAAGAAAATTCAAAATCAAAGTAAATAAGAAATTCAAATAATAAAAGTAAGGAAATGAAAGCTTACTAATTGATAATGGTGGGTTTCAATGTTCCAATGAGAGATTAAACATAATTATACCAAGCTACATCCTACATCCAAACAATGATCAAGAATCCATTTCCTATTAAAACTAAAAGTTGAAATTTGAATGAATAAAATGAAGAGAAAATGGAGTGCATTCTTGAGTTGTCAAACCCTAAGGGATTCAAGAACTCTCTTTCTAAAAAAGAAATATTATATTTATAGGGGTGAAATGAGGTAAAATAGTCACTTTGCCCAAAATGGCCAAAAATGGCCTGACCACCGATGCTGGAAAATAACCCCGTCGATGACGCGTCGACTGGGCATCGACGGCGAATCGATTGGTGGTTGTGCTTCGCGAGTTTGAGTCGTGTTTTCGTCAAATCGAGCCAGCTGTGATCCTCTGGAACGTTCTTAGGCTTGATTAACTACCCAAAATAAAGAAATGCATAAAATACATAGATTATGCTTCATGATTGCCCGTGATTATCAATGCAAAAGCTTCTAACGTCATGAATGTAAATACATGATAAAGTATCAAGAGAATTATCTAATTGTATCCACCTTTCTTTTTTAATAAAAGATATAATTCACTAAAAACTCTCTATGAACAAGAACAAATTCACAATTGAAACACATAATTTGGATTAACATCTACATCACAAGAGAAAACATGTACCTTAATTGGGTAGTCTATTCGTGAAAAATATGTGTCAGTGGTTGGATTTTCAAAACTTTTTGATGAAATTGTGGACAAGCTCTCCTTCATCAATTGCCCGAAAGAAAAAATAAAGGTAATCTCATGAAGAAAAATATTGATCTGGAACTATAATGTCAACAAGACATAAATATTAAAATTTCTTCAGGAATAAGTATCATATATCATAACATACGATACTTCAAGATCACAATGATTTAATTTAGATTTTCAAAAAAAAAATCCATATTCTTCAGGAATATTGAATTATGATATATTTTGAGTACAAGTATGAATGGTTCTTTTAAAAACATATATATTCTTCAGGAATATTGAATTATCACATGAAATAAGAACACGTACGGATATTCTTTTGCAATATTATACTTAGTTGTTCTACTTCAGGAGAAACAACTTGAATTAATAAAAAAATAACACATGATAGGAAAATAAAATTGTAAAATAATAATTAAATAAAAAAATTATTTCTTCAAGAGCAGATGTAGATCTCATAGTATTCTTTAAGAATACATAATATTCAAATAGAATATATTGAGATATAGTTGTATTTCAAGAGCAATCGTAGATCTCATAGTATTCTCATAGTGTTTCTTCTAGAAATAACTTTAAATCGATGATCTTTTGATAATGATAGAGATATATAAAGTCGATTCCCACCGTCCAAAATTAACTTTTATATGTCTTAAACAACACATATAAATATCAATCTGATCCAACGGCTAGATTGTGTAAAGTTATTTTTTGAAGAAATCTGCACCGACGATTCCATAAAAAAAACTGTTTTGTTCAAAATCTATTATTGAACTCCATAGAGATCAGAATATGATCTACACCGTTCAGATTTTAATTCGACAAGTCATGAATATACTGTAAAAATTTGAAGCGATCCAACGGTTAAAATTTCATAAAACGATTCTGCAATATTTTCCGCTCAGAGAATTGTCGCGCAGAAAACTTTCTATATTTTGGTTTATGAAGGTTTGGTTTTGAAAATTATTATCAATCTCAATTGGCAGAGATTCGTGCTAATAACGTGTTGTGAAACTATAGAAAATAGAGAAAAAAGTGAGTGAATGAGAGAAGAGAATAATAGGTGTGATTTATTATGAAGATTAGAATTCATTTTATAAGTATAAGATTAGAGTTTAGAGGTAGGAAAGTCATTCACATAATATATAATTATTACAGTTATTAATTACAACAATTTTATTATTATCATAGTAATATTTAACAATCGAGGACACTTAGATATACATATATTATACTAAAATGAATTAAAATATTAAATAAAACACGTTAATTAAAATAAAATAAAATAATGTTATGAGTCACCCAACTCTCCCACCAGTGACCACTCCCATTAAAACCTGCCATTGATTGAACAAACCCCCCTCCCCTCCCCCAAAAGCTTTTAATGCTCAACAAAAATCACTTCAAAATATTATCACATCCAACATTTTCAAAAAATCCCACATTTTTCCTCCCGTCATATTCCCAAACAACACCTAACCAGCAAAAAGAAAATGAAATTTCCATATCTATTCAAATCCTCAGAAACCACCGCCGCCACCTCAGCATGGCCGTGGCCAACCTGTGTCAACAGCCCCAAAACACTCTCCTTCCGAGCGAACCCCACCGCCACCAACATTTACAAGACCTTGAACTCAGCCTTTCTCGACGACGACGAAATATCCTCAGAGACCCCCGATTCGTTTTTCAGCATCCGCCGCGAAGAAAGCTTCTCCTCCGACGAGTCGGCGGTGGTCCTCGGGCTGAGATCCGACAGGCTGTTCTTCGAGCCTGGAGAGACGAATTCCATCCTGGAAGAAGCGAAATCGTACGGCGATTTCCCGTACAAACAGAGCGCGGCGCTAATGGCGATGGATTCTAGGGATCCGTTTTTGGATTTTAGGGTTTCGATGGAGGAGATGGTGGAGGCCCACGGATTGAAGGATTGGGGCTGTTTGGAGGAGCTTTTGACGTGTTATCTCAGAGTGAATCGGAAAAGCAACCATGGATTTATCGTCGGAGCTTTTGTGGACCTGCTGCTTCGTCTCGCGCTGGCGGCTGATGATAACTGCGCTTCCACCATTGATGAGCAGTGTTCTTCTTCTTCGACCGCGACTCAGTTATCTTTCACCTCACCGCTCTCCTTTTCTTCTTCGACTTATTCATCGATATCAATTAGTCCTTGTTTGTCTTTATTGGAAAATGGAGATGGGATTATCGTTGACAAAAATGTCAACGCTCCTTCTTCTTCTTCATCTTCATGCTCCTTAGGTGTTTGATTAATTGTGGAGATTATTAGTTAGTTAGTGCTAGAAATTCGTATATTAAGAATAGATTAGTTGTGGAGATTATTTGTTTGTTTTTTTTTTTGTATTTCTGTAGGTGAATTAACACGTGTAATGTGGGAATGGTTGAAGATGACAATTGACTTTATTAATTTTTGGAAATGAAAACTAATTGATCTCCAGAAAAATTTAAGTGGTATTTTGGTTAACCTTGAATTTGTGCACATAATTTTGCAGTATATAGATAGAACTGCTGGTTTTCTGCAATTTGATTTTTTGCTATGGTTATTTTAAATGTTGATTAAAAACGTATAGTTTGGGTAAAGAGTGTTCTGAAAAGCTTTTGCTTCAACGGCACATTCTGCTATTAATGCCATGCTGAATCCCATGTGACACTGTTGCTTTTATTTATTTAGTACTACAAATGAATGATAACTTTGTTTTACCTAACATCATTATCTTAATCTTTTGGGTGTTGCTTTTGTTTTCTTTGTCTTTTTTGGGTGGAAATTTTGTGTTGCTTGAAAAACACTCAAATGCTAGTATGTGTATCCAATAAGGACGCCATATTTTATTTTGAGATTTTGTATCATCTGAGAATCAGATAAATAATTTATAAAGATATTTTATTATCTTTATTATAATTTAAGTTATTTGAGGACGATATTTATTTATAGGAATTTTATTATAAGGGTTAATTTCTTGTTCTCCAAGTTTTTTTTATCTAATATAAATTGATATTTTATTATTGTTTTTTAGGATGGATTATTGAGTTATAAAATTAAGAATATTATTGAGTTATAAAATTAAAAATGTTAATTTTAGGAGATTTATTCCTGTATTCGTTTACGACTATGAAGTACTAATACGGGTCGGGACACTGGTACGATACGATACGGGCACGCATATACGTAATTTGTTGAAACTTTAAGAATACGGATACGGTATATATATATATATATATATATATATATATATATATATATATATATATATATATATATATATATATAAATTAATAAATATTTAAATCTCAAATGTGATAAGTTTAAAAAACACATGAAACAAGTAAATTATTTATACAATAAAAAATATTTTATTTTTTTCTTGAAACCTATACATTTTTGTACCATCTCTCACAATTTGTGGTTTCATATTAGGATGAATTAAAATTCTTATTACATTTTATTTATTAAATGCAGGAGTTGAGACGGTCAAAATTTTCTTTAAAACACTGACACTTTATGGGTACGTATTGATACGTGTCCGCAGAAGTGTCGTGTCCGGTAAGTATTCGGTGCGGGTACGGCATTCTCGTAGAAGTATCCGTGCTTCATAAGTTTACGATAATATTCCAGTGTTCTTGTTATTCATAACTTTTGTTTGTCTCACATTCTATTAAAAATCATTGTGTTAATTAAATTTGAAGTACACGCTTGATAGTTGATATTGCTTGTCAATAAATAACTAATTAAAGTAGCTGAATAAATATTAATTTATAAATATAAATATAATTGAGATATATAAAAATATTATTAAAAAAAAGAAAGATATAAAGAATAATAACGAAATTAACAAATATAAAATGATAAAACACAATTATAATAATGAACAAATGTATTCTTATGTCTAAGAAAATATTTCTTTGGATATAAAAAAATGTATAATAATGCAATATAAAAGAATCATTTGTCTTTAGTTAGTAAATTCTTGAAAATCCACCTTGCTAAAAAACAGCGCTTAAAAGATATTTTGAATCTTCCATTGATTACAAATTTATATTATATGCAAAACTGAATCTTCCAAAATGTGTATTATAATAATAATAATATTATCTTATATATATTTTTAGGGTCTGATTCAGAAACGATGAATATCATAATAAGTACTCCTTGGCGGTATGTGATCAGATTTGTAATATCTGTATTGATTGACCATTGGGTAATCATAGGCACCGCTTAGCATTAACATTTATTTATTATTTAAACCCTTTGAAATTCAAATAGAGAGAGAGTAACTATCATTTGAAAGCAACAATACTAGTGTATTTTGGAGTGGTCCTTGTCCGCAAATTGAGATTGTATCTCTGTACTCTGCAGCATTATCATGAACCCAGAAATTGAGAAGAAGAAAGAAACGGCATAAATTCATATGCATGTCTCCATATATATGTTAACTGCAACATCACCAAATATCTGCAAATCTTTGGACCCTAAAATTAATTTTGCCAAAAATTGAAACGAAAAAGGAAAACTGCCATATATCATTACTTTTTTTCTGATGGTGTTGGAAAGTTCCATTTTTCTGTCTCTTTTACTTGCCCACGTATTAAAAATAAATAAATATAAGAAAAGAAGAAATAAGTTATTTAGTCCAAGCACACCTAGGCCTACAAATAGGTGAGTGAGATGCTATAAAATTAGGCTCAAATTTATTTCTTCTAATTTGCATCTGAAACCACAACTTCATAAATAATACTATATCACAGTTCAAAAACTGTTCCCATATAATTGTTTACCATTTATTATTCATTTACAAAAAATCAATATACTATAATATCGAAACACATGACTTGACGTTTCATGACTCATCAAATTGATTGAAACAAGTGTTTGTTATTATTATTATTATTATTATTATTATTATTATTATCTATTCTGGCCTCCTGATAATGCAATTTGAGGGGTGTTTTTTATTTTGTTCCTGTCCGTTAAGCAGCTAAGAGTTGGAGTAAAAACCAAAACAAACTAAAATATTCTCATGGGCAATTGGAGGAATGTTGCTGGAATTGCATCAACAGTGGTGGTCCTAATAGTGGCTCTTTGTAAAACTTGATACATATAATACGTTAATATGATATATAAGTGGATGGTATTTAAATCTATATTTTAATAGTAATGAACAAATGAGGACCTCGCGATATCCAACTATATTTGTGACAACAAGTAATCGAAAAGCTGAACAACAAGCAAGTTGAAGTCGGATGTAAGTTGTCCATATTAATGCACAAATAGATTTGATTTTTTTCTTTTAGTTTCAATAGATGTATGTATTATCCGTATTTGATACAATTCACATATGTTTTTTTTTTTTTTTTTTCTCTACTATCTCAAGCTTTTAATATTCACAAAGCCATCAAAGCTCTTAAACTTTACACCCGACCGATTGATTCAGAAAATCAAGACCCAACAAGGCCTCCATTTTTTTTTTTTTCTCGAAACATTAACTCATATATCAATAAAAACTCATGTCACTTGATTGATAATAATTAACTAATTGTAATAATTGATTGAAGGTGTTTATCGATATAAATATGATTGTAAAATAAAAAATAATATACATAAAAATCATGAAAAATATAGAATTAATAATAAATAAATTTATAATAATAAATAAAGACTTCCTAAAAAATATTTTAAAATTAAGAGATAAAATATAAATAATGATAATAATTATATCAATCAATAAAAAAAACTCTTCTGTATAAAATAATAATATTTAAAACTATGAATTAATATGCTAATATATGAACATCAATATTTTATAAATTTATAATAATAAATAAAGATTTTCTATAAAAGCATAAACAATAATATCAAAATAATTACTTTGATAAATAAATATTTCTATATATCTATAAAATAATATTTATGCAAAGCATAGAATAATATGTTATTATATAAAAAAATATTTTATAAATAAAAATGATAAAAAGAAAGTTTTCTCCGATAAACAGTCAATTGATTAGAAAAAACTACAAATTGTAACTATTTCTAAAATTAGGCTGGCCAGGGCCTAATCAGCTATGTGGAGTTGATTAGAAACCTTTAACAAGCGATTTTAAAGAGCTGATAGAATGTGAATAAACTATCAGCTCATTCAAACCGCTAAAAAAAGCAACCCCTCAAAATAATTATAATCACTGTTCTAAAAATTGGCCTAGGCGCCAGGCGGCCATCTACCGCCTATGGTTTTGTCTAGGCGACCTGATAAGGCACCGAGCCAAAAAAATCGATGCCCTGGCACTGATTTTTTAATTTTAATTATAATTATAATTTATTATTATTATTATTATTATTATTATTATTATTTTGCAATTTGATGTTTGATGTGTTCATTTGTAAATGAAGATGATACAAAAGTTTGAGAAATTGATTAATTTTATTGTTAAAAGTTAGAAATACTTAAACCTAATAATGTAGAAAACGTGTTTGATAAATGTTCACAAGAAATTTTTAAACAATAAAATAAAAACTAGTTGATCATTGTTGATGATAAGCTTATATTAATATTAATACTTAAATATTCGAATAAAATAGGATGTTTATATTTAAACTCTAGGTTTTGCCTAATCCCACAACGCTAGGCGGTGGTCCACTGCCTAACAATTTTAGAACCATGATTAAATGTCAGGAGTTCAAAAACTCCACACTTCACCTTGGGCCTATACACTGCTAAGGAAATCAAACTGCCAAAGCAGTAAAGCAAAACAAACTCCTATAACCATAAACAAAGACAAAAGATTACAAAAGAAAACTCATACTATAGCCAACATAAGGTTGATATGTTACACTATACACAAAATTATTTACAGACCATTGATACGACATCAAAAATTAACTCGACTCAGTATGATAAAAAAATAATGAAAAAGGTAGAAAGTTCTAGATCCTGAAGTATATGGTAATGTGATGTTATGTTTAAATATGATTATGGGGCCCCAACAGGTTGATAACATGGTAATAATAAGGGTTTATGTTTATTAAGAAAATATGAAAAGTACGAATCCTAGTATGAGAATATTTTCTTGTAATGGAGATTGAGTACATTAGGAGATTTAATCCAATCATAGGAAGAAACCCTATTGGTTGGTGGACAAGTCTAAATAATCTTATAAATAGGGGATTTAGGCTCTTATTTCATAACTTCAATTATCATGGAATCACGATACATGCGATCCTTATGAGGGAGAACTAAGATTATTTTCACGATCTCTTGTTTTTATTAGTTTTATATGGATATTGACTTAAGCATTGGAGGCTTACGCCGAGATTGTCCGCCTTGGTTTTGTTTTGCAGGTTGCTCGTGCTTAAGTAGGTAGTTCGAGAAGTGCCGACCTCATTCTTGGCGAGCCAAATTTTTTGGTCGCATCAGGTGGCGCCTCTCTGGAAATACGAGAGATATCGAGTCCTTGAGCGAAAAATGTTTTCACACAATTTAATTCATCAATAATGATTGACAGTAAAGGGGGACTTACAAAATGGACAAAGTGAAAGATAAGTTTCTATTTTCCTTTCTTTTGGAATCAGACATATGGAAATTATGGCTTGGTATATGGTATGGTTTATTTGACTTATATAGTTTGTTGTGGTATAATTTGGTATATGGTGTATTTGGCTAAAAAATGGTTTATATGGTTTGTGTGGATTAGCTTATTTATGGGGTTTAATAAGATTTATTTAGTTTAAAATGGTTTACCTGATTTATTTGGTTTAATGATTTAATGGTTTTATGTGGTATAATTTGGTATGGTTTGTTTGATTTATTCTAATATGGTTTATTTGGCTTAAACATGATTTATATGGTTGGTATAATTTGGTATGCATTTAATATAATATGGTGTATCGGGATTAGACATGGTTTATATGGTATATATTATTTATGTGATTTATTTGTTTTATTTGGCTTGATATGGTTATTTTGGTACGGTTTATTTTATTTATTTGGTTATGGTTTATATGGTTTAGTTGGTTTATATTATTTATGTGATTTATTTATTGTATTTGGTTAGTTTGGATTGATATGGTGCATTTGGTATGATTTATTTGGTTAGTTTGGTTTAATATTATTTGTTCGATTTAATATTATTTGATTTATTTGGCTAATATGGGTTAGCGGGTTTATTTGGTTTATTTGAGTTTATTTGATTTTATAGGGTTTGATTTATTTGACATGGTTTAGTTGATTGATTTGGTTTAGTTTATTTATTTACCAAGAATATGGGGGACTTGCTTGTTATTTGGTTTACTTAGGGTTGGTGTGGTTTGGTTGATTAATTTGGTTAGAATATGGGGGACTTGCTTGTTTATTTAGTTTATTTAGGTTGATGTCGTTTGATTGATTTAATTGGTTTGAGCATGGGGAATTAGTTGGTTTATTTGGTTTTATATGATTTGATTGGTTTATATAGATTGGTTTATTTAATATAGTCTACTTGATTTGTAAAGTTTATTTGGTTTGATTTAAATGGTTAATAGTCTATAGTTTGTTTTAAATGGTATTTTCTAGTCCCAAGCTTGGTTTAAGTCGTATTAATGGATGAGAAGGTTATGGTTATAGATATGGTATTGTTCGACGCTTGTTTAGGTCGGATATTGATTCAAGCTTTTATATTGCCTACTTATGAAATTTTGTCAAAAGATCAATAGCTTGCCCGCAAGAGAACGGGGTCGCGCGTAATTTGGCAACTTGACTCGAATTTTGCATTGAGGTCCGTTATTTGCTTATTCACTTGTGAAGTTAATTGCGTGAGTTCTTCTCGATTTCGCACAGTCTCCGCCACTTGATTCTGTTGCCATACTAAAAGTTGATCATTTGATTGCACAGGCGCAGGCGCTTGTCCGGGGCTATATGTGAATTTTGGAGGATTGGGAGGTCCTGGATGATATGTGTTTCCCGCTGGAGGTTGAGGTTGGAAATTTTGAATAGCTTTGACCTCCGTTTCTTCCACTTTATCAAACACAGTTGTGCACACGCCCGCTACATGTCCTTGTAATCCACATCGTGCACATAACTCAACAGTCTTCTTTGATGATTCCATATTTGCCACCTTTTCTCTTAGGGCGGCCAACTCCTTGGCCATCTCTTCGAACTTCATGTCTCTCTTGTTTGGCATCTCGAAGACTTCTTTGGTCATAAACGTTCGTGGTCGAGAACTAGTCTGTCTCGATTTCCCGCTCAACTTCTCAAACAGTCGCTTGGCTTCCGTCGCTGTCAAATACCCAAAATCTCCTCCAGCCGCCATTTCGACGTTATTTTTATAAGAGTCCAAAAGGCCTTCGTAAAACAACTAATTCACCATTCCCGAAGAGTTGTGATGATGTGGGCAAGCCTGCAATAAAGATTTGAAACGTTCCCATGCCTCTTGAAGCAACTCCCCATCTTGTTGGACAAAGTTGGCTATTTGTCTCCTAATGTGCCCCGTCGTCTGTGCTGAGTAATACTGATTAATGAATTTGTCGCTCACCATGGGCCAGTCGACCAGAGATCTCGGTTATAGTGAAAGTAGCCAAGATTTGGCTTTGTCCTTCATGAAGCTAGGAAAAATACACCATTTGAAGGTCTTCGTGATGAAGTCCCGGAGAGGGAATCCTACTAACTTCAGCATAAAACTCCTTGAGGAAAGTCAAAGGATCTTCGTTGGCGAGGCCGTGAAATGTCGGGAGGTTGTTGATGATATGAGGTTTCAACTCGAAGTCTCTCGCAGTTCTACCCAACACAATTGCAGAACTATAGGGACCCACTTGAGGAGTCGTGAACTCTCTTTATCTTGGTTCGCGCGCCTCCCGTTGGTATCTTTCTTGGTTATTTCGCCCCGCGTATTCGTCTCTCTCATGGTACCCGTCATATGCGAGCCATTCATTGACCCGCTCGTTGCCATGGTACGATCTCTCGGAATAGTCGTCCGGAACGTGGCGGTAGCGATTATCTCCTCTTCTTTGGCCGTCATTCTGGTCTATTACATTTTGTTGAATATTCTCCCAGTATGCTTGAGGCTGTACTGGTCCGTCGGGACGATTTGGCTCACTCCCGTACCCATTTCTTTGTTGCACGGGTGGATGCCTTGGTGGCTGATCGTCCTCGTTGTTGTGGGCTTGG
>BMAC01000206.1:353167-367608 GCA_014905375.1 Phtheirospermum japonicum | reverse complement strand
CTATTCTATTGTATTTTACCAAATTTTCGTGTGCATACGCAATGGCATAAGTGTTTTCTCATAAAATTCTAAATGTGTGAAATAATTATTTTGACAATAATTTTTTGATTGATATTATGTAATTGAACATGTTCCCAGATATTCTTACAAAATTTTAAAATCTTATTATACACTCTCATATATTTCTATTTTATTTTTTATTTTATGAATTATAAATTTTGTTTGATATGTGTTGCACCTTATACTTTGTTTGTTGAGATTATATATTGAGTTATATTTTTAGAAAAAATAATTATATTTATATTAAAAATAACTTACAAAAAATATGTATTATTTTAAATATTAAAATAATGTGTTCAAATAGTTCACGTAATATACACGCTATTTACGCTACACGATATTGAGATCAAAACGCAATGCATTGCTCGATACGCATTTTAAAACATTGGTTTTTACTCATGATAATTTATTTCTTTTTGTCTTATATTATTTTTTTATTTTTCATGAATTAAAAATACTTATTTAATCTTCAAATTTACTAATAAGAAGTATAAATACCATGAATAGAAAGAGATTTGAACACCAAACCTAAAGATTAAAGAAATACATTATAACTACTACACTAGAAGGTGTACTTTATTCAATTCTTTCAATACTAATTCTTATATAGAACACGCATAAAAATAATAGTAATTTCTCATTTTAATAAATCGGTTGAAGATTTATGACCAATACAAATAGAAAATGAAAAATCTTGACAATATACTAAAACTTGATAATTATAAAATAAGTGAAAATATTATAGAAAATTTAAAAGAAATAATGTAGAAAAATAAGAATATATATATATATATATATATATATATATATATATATATATATCAATGCAAAATCCCCATATCCTATGTGTTTGTTTCTCAGGCTTTGTAAGTTTTGGAAAAAATTATGGTGCTTCGGTGGCCCCTAACCTAATATCTACCTAATTTAATATTTTTCTTTTATATATTTTACCTAATTTAATATTGTTCTATTATTATATTTTTCTTAATTTAATATTTTATTTTCCTTTTATATATTTTTACCAAATTTAGTATTTTTATATTATTATGTTTTTATTAATTTAATAATTTCCTTTTATTATATATTACCTAATTCAATATTCTATTTATCATATTTTGACTAATTCAATATCTTACTTTTATTCTACTAATATTAAGAAAAAGTCATAATTAATTTTAAAAAATCTATATAAGTTGAATTAATTTTTATTTATAATAAAAGTTAAAATAACTTTATTCTTAAAATTTTAAATATTATATTTAAGATAATATGAGTTATATAAAATTATTATAAAAGGAAAATAAATATAAAAAATATAAACTTAAATTTGGATATCTAATCCTAATGCAATGCACATAGAATAACATTAATAATTTTAGATGAAAACTATTGTAACATCAAATTTCGATATCTAATCATAATATAAACTGTATTTAATATTTTCCTTTTATTATTATATTCTGTCTAATTTAATAATTCTCTTTTATTATATTTTGCCTAATTCAATAACTTTCTTTTATTTTTATAATATAAAAATATGAATAAATCATATATTATTAGTAAAAAAAAATCTAAATTTGTTATTTTAACCAAAAATCAAATTAGATATGAAATAATTTTAATTAAAAAAATATTTAATTATGAAATTAATTAAATAAGTTGTATTTTTACAATGAAAGTTAAAATAATTCATTTATGAAATTTCAAATATTAAATATAAGTAAATTTTGAATTATTTGAAATAGTGTAAGTATGTCACTAATTATTAGTAATGAATCCAATTAATCATAAAAATATAAAAATCTGTAAATAAGATATAGTAATTTTTTCAACGGAATAAATCGATCGAAAATAATGACCGATACAAAAAAAAAAAAATCTTGCAAAATATACTATAATATGATAATTATAAAATAAGTGAAAATATTTTAAAAACCCTGAATATTCTAAGTTCTGAAAAATATGAAACATAATATCTGACAATAAAAAGAATGTAAAATTTACATAAGAGGGGTTGAAACTTTATATTTCATAAATAAAATTATTCAAGTGAGCATACAACACAATGACACAGCTAGAGTAGTTGGCAAAGCTACATTTCATTGATGTGTGGATGGACAACACATTTTAGTGTTATGTGACATGGTGTACCGGATGACAAGACAAGACAATTCATTAAAACACGCGTTGGGCAATTATTCAAGTGAGCAGACAACACAATGACATAGAACACGTATTTTAACACGCTAGTGGACATGAGAAGACGTTTCAAGCAAGTACAATTATATTACGCATCTATATATATGTACAAACTGAAAAACTACCTACCTAGAAATACAAACTCTATCAGCTAATAATGACTAATTTCGACGAAAATCATCCAGATGTCCTAAGAATAAATAATAATTATTATGATCCTACACTCACCCCGTGAACATTAAGTTTGTCACTTAAAAGATCATATCATAATGAAGGATACTCACATACACATTTTAATTAAAATTTCACTCTCGACTATTTCCCAGATCTAGAAACCATAAAAATCAATCTGTTAAAAATCCAAAATCAAAATTTCTTTTTGGGAATTTTAATACAATTATAAATGTACATAAAGAATTCTCATTAAATATATCACAAATATATAGATATCAAAAATAATTAATTCAAAAAAAACTTACGAAGCAATTATTATTTTGGTGCAATATGACATTGAATTAGATTGTCTAGAAGAAAAAAAAAACTATTTTCGAAGGAGATTAGTATACGAACAAAAAGGGATTTTAAAAAATCCTCATAAATTTGAATTTATCACTATAATAAGTAATCATTCTTCTTGTGTATGACGTGCTACCATTGTGGATTTCATAGGAAGCATATTTCAATTGATGCATTATCAATGTATTAATACTCAAATCTGTAATAAACTGAGATCAGAATGACCTTAGTATGAGTGTGAAACTATGTAGTATGTTTAATTCGAAATGTTTGAATTTGTCACGTCCTCTAGTTTTTTATTTAATCAAATGTGTAATCTTTTATTTTTCCTTTATTTAATAAAATTATTTATTTAATGTTTATCAAAACTGGCTGGTGACAATACTACTCATGTATCAATAGGTTTTTCCGGGACGCCACTACGAACGACGTCCCGATATTTTTTATTATTATTCTAATTATTTCAACGGGCGGGACGCGCCTGGAGTTGTTGTGCAGATTTTGCACTATTTTTGTGCAGGTTCTGCACTAAAATAGTGCAAACTGCTGGAGTTGCTTTAAAGTATATTTGAATTAACATATGCTAAGTATGAAATTGACTTTTTTTTTTACAAAACATATAAAATAGGCTAATTAATAATATTATTATTTATTCATCTCATTTTATTTTAATTTTAAAATAAAATTACTTGTAATTTTAAGACATTATTATGATATGCACTAATAATAATAGATATGTTTATTTATTTTCACTGATAAAATTCTTAAATAAATTATGAAAAGAAAAAAACCTAAATAAATAAAATATGTTTATTTATTTAGAAATAATAAATTATAAAAAGAAAAAAATATAAATAAACTTTATTTAGAAATAATAAATTATGAAAAGAAAAAAAACTATTATAAATATGTTTATTTATTTAAAAATAATAAATTATAAAAAGAAAAAAAACCTAAATAAATAAATATGTTATTAGAAAAACCTAATTAAAATTATATTATTTATTTAATAATACCAGATTTACATGTATAATAAATAAATAAAATAAAAGAATTATATGCATAAAAAAAAAGAAAGGCGCGAAAAAACATGGGGCGGCAATCTGAAAAAGACGAAAACACAATAAGGCGGCAATCCGAAAAATTGAGGAATATTCCTGAAATGGAGAATGAATTTTTGCGGCAAAATAAATATTTTACGGAACAATTTTCCTTCTCCCAGGTCTGCCCCAAACTTCTTTAGCTAATATTAAAATAGGGTCAGTCTTCAATTTCTCATCCCAAAATTAATTTTCCCAACGGTGCAATGAAACCACACAAAACAATGAGAATCCCAATTCCGCGATATACATACGATGGCCGACAGCTCCAGAACCCTAACCGCCGCTTTCGCCGCCGACGAGGATATGTGCGGCGTTGATGGAACAGATGGTGAAGAAGAAGAAGAGCCCTGTGATTTGGAGGCATAGGAAACCCTAACCTAGAGCTTCAGGGAGGAGGGCTCCTTATTCGACGAACGGTCCGTAGAAAATCGAATATTCCAACTAAGATGAAGATTTTCGTGAAGACTTTGAAGGGCTCGCACTTCGAGATCAAAGTGAATCCCGAAGACACCGTATGAACTCTCCACCTAACAACTTCTCATTTTAAATGAAAAAAATTCATAAAAATAAGCCATTCTTCACTTTGCACTTTATTCTTCTTCTCCAACTTCTTACTAGTATCAAGAAGTTCAAGACTTTTGAGTTCATTTGTCCCGATTCGACCAAGTTCTACAAGCTTGACCTACTTGTTAATGGCTAATGTAAGTTTCTTAGATCTATTATTGTATGGAGTGTTTGCAAATTAATCGGTGAAAAATCATACGTTCTTGATATGTTGATTAAGATGAATTGATAACATTAGGTGGTGGAGTTGAAGGTGGGATTGCACTGCGACGAATGCATCAAGAAGATCTTGAAGGCCATCAAGAAAATTGAAGGTATACTCCTCCCTTTATTTTCTACTGAACTTATGCGAAATTCGTATTATGCGTTTATGTTTTGTATGCGTATAATGTGAATTACGTTGTTGGTGGTGGGATTAGACCTGTAATTAGGGTTTTGTTTATTGGCTTTCTGACTGTGTAATTATTCCCTGCAACAACCTCTTTGAATTACAGTAATCTTGTTACTTGTAATCTCAATCTGACTTAGAATTCACCTAATTAATCTCTTCTATTTATCTATTTATTTAGGAAAGCAGAAAACGTCCTCCCATCGAGAATTGCACACACACACATGTAAACACTATATATATAAAATACTATATCTACGATCTACTATCTACTACCCTACTAAATGGACCAATGTTTCTGTAAAAAAGTTAATTGTCAATATTACCCCCAAGACTAATATTAGAAAAATAATAAAAATCTCAGAACAGTATCTTTCGGTCGCAATGCTTCACAACTGTTTTTTCCCCAAGAAGATAACTTCACATTCATAGCGAAAGCTATGATGTCAAAAGGATTTCTCTTGGAGATATTTTCCCGCACCTGCAGCCTAATCTGTATTCTGCCTACTGTCTTCGATTTTCCAGGGGAATTTTTTGTAGTCTCCAATTTCTACTGTCTTCAATCTACTTGGGGGTTTGGTAAAAAATTCTACATCTACAAACTCCTATTTAAATAGATAACAAGTTCATTATATATGACTTTCATTTCATTTTTAATCTTCCTTTTTTTTTTTAGAACAGAGGAGCATTTAAGTTTGGCTTGGAAATTTTTAACTCTTTACCGCCTTTCAAACGGTTAGTGATTAAATATCATGTATGAAAATAGTTTTTATTTACTCGATTATTTGTTGCATATTTTCACCTAAGGTATTTGGATCTTTTCATTGTTGCTTATTATATTCTTGTCACTCTTTCATTTGCGTTGAGTGAGTCATAGGTTTTTGTCCCATAGAAAGCAGAGAGAAGAGCACTGGAATTCTAACAACCAAGCACTCCTTAAAAATTCATGTTTTTTTTAACATTGTTATTTTGTATATCATATTCCTTAAACTGTGGTAGTTTGAAAGACAGGGCATCCTCTCTCCTGTGCCTCTGAAACCCGCTTTCCCAGAAAGAATAAAGGTACTTTAATTTTTGGCACTTGAACGCTTGCTTTCAATTAGTCAGTTTTCACGACTTGTGGGCTCCTAACTTATTCTTCCATATAGTGCAGAACTTGCAGCAAGTTGGCCATGCTTTTTCGCCTGTTATTAAACGCGCTGCAGTGAGAGATGATATGGGTGAATTTCTAAGATACTTACAACGTCGAAACAAGGTAGCTGACTTTGTTCTTCTTGAATGTGTTAGTGCTCAAGATCAAAGAGTTATATACACTTTGAAGTAGTTTTAATTTTTTTTAGTTATGCTTGTGAATTTTATAAATTGAAACTCACTGGTATACTTTCTTTATTTGGGCTGTTAGTATAATTAAATTAAATTAAATTTTTGATTTTGAATTTTTTCCTTCTCCTTTTGTTTCCCCTTATTGTACTATTTTGTTGATAAAGTTCACGAAATCATATAGAAGGATGTATCACATATTTTAGGACAAACTACATTTGCCTTTTTTTTTTTTTTTTTTAATATAAACATCACATGCAAGTCTCATATTTGTTAGATGTTCTCTTCACTTACCATTCTCTCTCTATCAGACATAAAATCATATTGGCATATGATGTATTGGGATTAAAATACCAAACCTGTCCGGGCATTCCAGGCTCTCATAATTTGTGTGAGAAATACTACCAACCATCTAAATGAGGAGAAATTGTGAAGATTCGCATCTGCAATCCAATTTTCTGGAAGATTAATTAAGATATTTGTTTTGCCCTTTTATTTTCTTATTGATTTCAAATCTCTCCGCCTCTTCCCTGAATAAATACCTTCAGATATTCGACCAGGATTTTTCCACTCTCTGATTTACCTCTCCCTCTTTTGATGTATTCTGGCTGCCTTCAAAATACTGTGGTCTTTGTCTTCGAAGTCCATCTAATAAACTAAGGTAAGATTCTTGATATCAAGTAGTCCCTTTTACATGAATACGAATTTTATTTTCTATGATCCGACACAAATTTGTGCTTTACTGAAGTAAATTTTGTTTATTAGATATAGTTTTTAATTAATTTGTTAAGCAGAATAGTTTAGTTAAGGGATTTTATTTTAATTTTGTGTTTCTTTTGCCCCCAATAGAATCTATATTTCTTGAAATAAATTGTGTTTTCGTGAGAATTTGTTTAAGACGAATTTGACGAGTACTTAGTTTAGTGAAGTTATCTGATTTGAATGGAGTACTTTGAAGGCAAAAATCTTTAGGTGGTTTCTAATATTGATTCATGGAAATTTTACTATAGATGCTAAGTATAATACTTATATCAGTTGTTGGTGTATCAAAAAGATCAGAACAAATATATTGTATTTGATGATAATAATTAGCCCTGGTCTCCCGAAAAAGTCTAATTAAAATAAGTGTATTCTCACACGTTTCGTATGACAAATATTTCTACGAACATATCTATGCATCCTTACAATTCACACTAAATACACACGGAAAATCTACTCGTTATGTATCTATATACTCTCGTCATATTCGCTTTCTCTACAGACTATTATTGGGATTTCATCTTAAAAAAGGTGTGAACTTAATTGTATATTTAGGATACTAATTGGTAGCAGAAGACTAATGGAATAGTGAATATTCGACGCGTGTTTTAGTTTTCTCTTTGAAGATTTAGTAAGTTCTAAGATCCCTTTTTGTGCGAGTTATATGTTTATTTGTTGTCAAATTATGAATATCGTGGATTTGATAATGAATTTGGGCTCGCATAAAGTTGTCAAATGTACGTCCATCCTCACTAATCAATTGTTGCGTAATGGTAAAACAATGTTGTATTATCTTAGTCATCATTTCTAACACGTGTGAGAGGGTAAGGAGTTGTAGTTTTTGTTTCCGAACATAGACTTATTCTCTCCTTTTCTGATTCAGTCGTAGAAAGTAGAGAATAATAATAAAAAAAAGTTATCTAACAAAATCGAGGATAAGCAAAATTATCTAACAAAAACAGTATGATTATTAATCTACTAAATTCTGCAAGATCACGCATGATCAAACCTCATTATATTGATGATGCATTTAGATACATGTTGTCTCTCTAAAAATTTGTACTCGTTGGATGCAGCTCGATAATGATTTTTCTTTCGAATTCGGCTACTTGATTGATCCACTTACTTAAATTTGTACTCGTTGGATGCAGGTTCGATTGTTCATGCTATTTGGTTTTATTGATGATGCATTTAGATACATGCTGTCTCATTCATCTTCTGTGTTGTATGTGATCAGGATTTTGTGGTTTTATGTTTATACAGAGTATGTTCCATTCAAGATTTACCTTTCATTTTTATTTTATGAAACATGTTAAGATGTAATTAATTCATGCCTATCATTTTTGTTTTCATCGAATCTTATAGCCAGCACCCAGTGAATTGCTTTGTTGCTTTTAAGTTGTCATTATGTGGGGTCATTATGCGTGGCAAATTTTCTCATTCCAAGTCTTCAACACCAATAGTCTCATCTCCATGCGCGCCCTGTGCTCCTGATTTTCAGTCGCGAGCGCATCCATGAACCACTCACTGCTGAACTCACTTTTTGTTATTGCTGAACTTGACTTTTCGCTGCTGTAGTGTGTTGCACCTGAATTCTCTTTTCGCTTGGTAATTTCTGCACTATATTATTATTTAAAATCTTGCCAATTTTAATTGTGAAAGTGAGATGCCTAAGAATTAAGAATTAAAAACTTGAGAAATAATTAGACTATGATTTACTTGTTTGAACCCCAGTAGAGATTACAGTCATTGTGAATAATGTATACTGTAATTTTAAGTAGGATTATGAATTGTGTGCTACTTTGATTGTGATGTCGTTAGCTGAACACCATGCTAAACTTGATTGCTATACTAAGAAAATTGTGTTAGAATTGTATATTGTGATTCTATCCTTTTATTTTATTTTTTGTATTTRCATTAGATYTGRGAACATTTTTAAAGAAATTACACAGTCATATAAAGGGAAATCACATTTGATTTGGGTTAATTAAAAATATTATTATTATTTGTGGTGAGGAAATGTAACAATGTGTTTATTAAGTTGTGAGAAAATGAGTCATTTTGTAATTTCTCTTTGCAGTACTAATACATGCCTTTTATAATCCAACTTCGTTAATGATCATGTTATTATTATTATTATACTTGCATCGATGTGTTTTCAGGATGAGATGATAGTAAGGAAAGTAAAATATGGCGAAGAAGGGATTGAGAAGACTCAACAAGAGATGGCAACTGAAGTTCTTGGCCATGCATCTGGTTATATCAAAGGCGTTGGTTATGGACCGAAACCTCCAGGAAAACGCAGCACGTTGCCTGATTTGAACACCCAACACTTGCAAAAGGAACTGGCAGAAACTCAAGAAAAGTTACAGGATTCGGAAGGTCAATTTACGGAGCTCAAGAATGAAGTCGATGATTTGAAAAATCAACTGACTCAGCAAGGCGAATGCATCAACAAGCTTATGGCCTTCATGAGAGCAAATGAGTCTTTTTCGGGTGGGAATAATGCCTGATCCATTATATTCCAAGTAAGTCGGAATTTTCAATTTCAATTCTGTGAACTTTGTATAGTATTTCTTTGTTGATTTGATTATAAACTAATTTAGAATTATAAACTTAAAATCTGCAGGTATTCTGATCCCTCGTTTGTTTTTGTTTGGCAATGTTGATATGTGGAACAAGTCAGGCTCAAGCCTTTCTGTATGAAATAACTCTTTTGGTTTAGTTTACGCTTCCAGGTCCTTGTTTTGAATGTTCAAGTACACTAGATGTCTAATTTGGTATGTGTTCTGGATATTTCAAGTAATATTTGGCTAGTTGTAAGTGTTTTGACATGTGTTCGAAATCGTCGAATAAATATTTTGGAATATTGTTATCATTATATATTGTAATGATAAATGCTCATTTGCTTTCATTTTCATCATTATGATATTTTTCCTCACAAGAATAATGATAAATTAATGCACATATCCAGGACAATTTATGTCGTCATTAAAGTAAACAATCATATCGTGTCCATTCAATTATTACAATTTAAAGCGTCACATAAGTATTTTAAATTTATCACTTTAATAAATTATGACAACTTGTTTCATCACATAATACTTAAAACTTGTCACTTAAACTAAATCATTTATGATGATTGGCTTGTCACCATATAAAGTCATCTAATGACAATGAATTTTATCACCATATGTACCACTTAAATCATCATTGAATATATATCTTTTATGATGATTATAAAATTCGTCATATATTACCAATTTTTTTGTGACAAATAATTTCATCACCTTTAATAGTAAATGGTGACACAATGGTTTGTCATTGTAAGTATAGATGTTCAGTGACGGCCAGTATTGCGACACTATAAAACAAATCTATTGTGACGAATTACATTATATTCGGCAAATGTTTAGTACATATTATGACAATACGAGCATCATTATAACTCAATAAAAATTGTCACCGTAGTTATGTTTGTCACGGAAAGTCAAATGTTTTGATGACAAATTAAGTGTTCGTCATTGAAAATGGTAACATACGGTGACAAAATCGATCTTTTGATGACGATTTTTCAGTCACTTACATGACGAATTCAGCATCACCAAATAGTATCATATATGATGACAATTTACATGAGCGTCATCAAAACCGAATATTTAGTGACGCGCTTGAAAAAATTGTCACTTTCACCAATGGTGACAGCAATACTATGACAACCGCTGTGACGCTCAATTTTCGTCACCGTTTCTCTTCAGTGACGAAAAAATAGACTTTTAGTGACGAAATGTATCGTCATCGAACATCAAATTTCTTGTAGTGTATTATGATGTATTTTTAATAATTACTATATCGATTGTATTTATAGTAGAAAATTGGATTATGAGTGGTTATATTTTATAAATCATGAATTGGAGTTCAACTTTATATTATTTGGTGAGTTATTATTTTTTAAATTGATCAATGAAGGTTTGATATGCAAATTTGCTAGATGTGGCTGAAAGGTTTTGTTTTGCATTATGATTCAAGTTAAGATTCAAATTCCGCTCTCTTTCTTTTCTTCTATTTTTTTTCTGCAATTTTTGTTGCATTCTGTTTGTTTGCAAATTAGTTTATGTTATCTATACCTTATATATAAAGTTGGTGTGTATAGGTATTTTGTTGCCATTTATCACATTCTCATTGATGAATATAACAGTATGTATCTTCTACAATAATGTGTCGTCTGAGTTTACGTGGTGCATTTTTTCATATATCTTTTCTTTGACGAATTCTTTGGAGAACAATCAATGTTTTATGACATATTTGCAGGTATTTAAATTTACCAATAAGCAATGTCCAGAAAGTTCTAATTTGTATACTAGGCGTTCAGTGAATAGCTTCCATGAATTGTATAAATTAACTTCAAAAAGCTGTATTGAATCTCATTCTTTGATGGTAGGCCAGAATATACTAAAGCAATTGCGATTTTTTAAAATCTTTAAATATAATGGATTAGCAGCGTGCAAAGATATTTATATTTGTTTGTTTATTAATTTATTTGGATTATCAATATATTATGATGCGTCTATCTTTGATTGTAAAATCAGCTGGCTTGTAGAAACAAATAGATTTGCATGTAAATTGTACCTCTATCGGTAATAGAGTATTAATAATAGTAGATGAGTGAGCTGCAAAGATGTGAATTGGGTTCATGATTCACTTATTTTACATATTAGAATTAAAGATTTGTTAGTTTGAATTTTCAGATTTTTTTCAATTAAATTCAGAAAACTCCTAGTGTTTATTCTTTAATTTTTTATCTATTTTTTTTTTACCTTTATGTGACTTTTTTATTTATTGCAGCTTCTTAATTCTTGTGCTACTCTTGGTGCTTTTGCCAACTCCTCCGCACGAAAGAAATTGTAGCTGTTTTTCAGGTATGRTTTTTTKCTTGTAAACATGAAATTTCAATTTYTGCACATTCATCAACTTGCCAGGCTACTCTAGGGGATAAATACAAATATTAACCCACTTTTAGTTTGTTCACTTGGTTAATTTTTCAAAATTGCAAAATATCCACTTGCTATGGGGTTCTGTTTTTAAAATTTCACGTATTTATTAATGATAATTGTAATTCTATTGAGGGGCAGAGGGGCTGGACTTTTTAGAATAGTGAGGTGGTGTGGTCGATTTTAGATTTAGGGTCTTATATTTTCTTGTGGTAGAGGGGCTAGACTTTTTTTTTCTTTTTGTAGTTAAGTGATAACTAAATCTCTATAAAGGTTGTGATACTTTGCTTTCTTGTAGAAATTGAACCTAATTCTAGAAATAATTCCTAATCAACTAATAAGTTAATCATATTTTTCTTAAAAAAACCCTAATTTAACTAAATAACTAAAATTGAACCCTAATTTTCCAATTAATTATAATGCATCCCCAATTTCTACAATAATTGCTAATCAAACCCAAAATTATACATAAATTTTGAAATAATACTTAATTTGAATGTCCTTTTAAATTGCAAACTGAACCCCAATTTTATTACATTCTTATTTTGAATGTCCTTTTATAATTAACTAGATATTTGCGAAGGAACCCTAATTAAATATTAACTAATTAATTTTCTTGCTCTTAATGAGTATAAATTGCAAACTGAACCCCAATTTCCGGCCGGACTCAGCAGATTTGCTGCTGATGTACAATGTACAAAACAAAATTTCCATTGTTCAGGGCTGCTGTTGGCCCATTTATCTTTTTAGTTTATGTTTTTCTTTTAAATACTTGTTTTCAGCTTTTGTATTGGATTATTTAATTATTAACTACGTTTTGGCGACAAAATTTACTTTGAATTTGAGTTCTTGAAATATTGTTTGTCCTCCAAGATATATCGTCTCTTGTTAGTTGATTTGATATAAAAAGAGGAAAATAAAAACTTGATACGATGGGTAATTAGAAACATGTGAGTGGTTGAATAGTGGAATTGTGGGGTAAATGTGGAATAATGATTTAGAGATTTGATGGTTTTCTTGGTGCATTTTGTAAAAAGAAAACAAAACCAAAACTCGTGTTATTAAATAAGATATTCTGAAAATTCAAATTATTAACCAAATATTTAACCATTTGGTTGATGTTATTTTTGAAAAACCACACTCTGATAATATGAAAAAATGACCGAAGGAGTATTTAAGAAGCTTGATTTTGCTCTTCACGTTAGTGCGAAGGTCTTCCCCTATCCTTCTCTAGGGGATTCATTAGAGGACCTATATTTCTTCCTGATTGGCCATTGATAGATCAGACTATCACCTCTTTTTGTTGAGATTCGGTCAAATAAGTAGGAATCAGGAATCTTCCCCTTTGCATTTCTTATATGAAAAAGAAAAGCACTAGGAGCCTATTCTGGATATCTGGCATTTCAATTAAGAGTCAATTTTTATTTGAAAGATGTTGATGCTGATGGTAGAGCCTTTTACTAGTAAGGCTCGTAAGTTAGATTTGGGTCCTTAGCTAGCCCATTTTTTGGTAGACATCCCGGGTCGGTTCCTTAGACAAAAGAAGTCTTGCAACCCACCAATCTCACTGTGGATAAGAACCAGATTGACGAAGGAATGCTTCACATATGTCTCGACTTCGCCAGGCCCAGCTCCTAAATCTCTGGCTTTATGCCAACTCAATTGTATATCTAGCAGATCTTTCTTTTTTCTAGTATCCTTGTGAGGTTCCAGTCCCTAGCTGCCTTGGTGAAGCGATCTATGGTTTGAAAAAATCAGTGTAAAATAAACTGCCTTACCAAGTGAACTGCACCATCTCTGTTAGCACCTTCTCCATTGATTCTGATATTTATTTTGGCATTTGTGATAAAGCATGATTTTTGTTTCCTGTTTTTCAAGACATTTGTTGTGTTGTATTTTATATATTTATTTTTGGTTTTAGGTAGCAATGTTAGTTAATAATTCAGTTTGAAAGATAACAGTGTAATGATGACGATTGTTGTGAGTTTCTTTGCTGAAATAATAATGTAATCTTCCATTTTGATATGTAGATAGGAAAAGCTTGAGTGGAAAGGGTTCATAAACATGTAAAGTACATTATGTGACCTGCTTTTGCCAACTCCTCCGCACGAAAGAAATTGTTGCTGTTTTTCAGGTATGGTTTTTTGCTTGTAAACATGAAATTTCAATCTGCACATTCATCAACTTGCCAGGCTACTCTAGGTGATAAATACAAATATTAACCCACTTTTAGTTTGTTCACAATCATCTATAATACAAATATTAAACTGAAACGTGTTTTTGAAATAAAACACAATCATCTATAATTTTGACATTAATACCTAATTCTAGAAATAATTCCTAATCAACCAATATGTAAATCACATTTGTCTAAAAAAAACCCCGAATTAACTAAATAACTAAAAYTGAACCCTAATTTTCCAATTAATTATAATTCAGCCCCAATTTCTACAATAATTGCTAATCAAACCCAAAATTATACCTAAAATTTGAAATAATACTTGATTTGAATGTCCTTTTATGTTGGTGATATTTAACACA
>BMAC01000206.1:311775-345066 GCA_014905375.1 Phtheirospermum japonicum | reverse complement strand
GATTGTGTTTCTTCTTTACTGCGATATGTAGTAAGGTCATCGATCCTTAAGTTTTGGATGATTTGGAGAAGGACGCTGCAATTATCTTGTGTCAACTTGAAATGTATTTTCCACCCGCTTTTTTTGACATAATGGTGCATTTGATCATTCCATCTAGTGAGTGAGATAAGAGAATGTGGCCCGGTAAAATTGAAGAATGTTGATCGTGAAGAAGTGTATCTTGGGGTAAAATTGAAGAATGTTGATCGTGAAGAAGTGTTACAAGCACATTTGAACATTATGAATAATACTCCTGAAATCCAGCCTTATTTAGATGCACATAAGGCATTGATAAAGGAACAAAACCCTCGGAAAACTGAAATGTGGTTGGTGAATGAGCACAACAATACTTTCTTGTCTTTGTTGAAGGGCTATGTTACGAATGAGGTTTGTACATCTGATTTAGTTAGATGGTTAGCTAGTGGTCCCAATTTTGACGTCTTGTCATGGCAAGGGTACGACATCAATGGGTATTCTTTCTACACGAAGGAGCAAGATGATAAAAGTACTATGCAAAATAGTGGCGTTACACTTGAAGATGAGTGTATGCATTTCTCAAGTTCGAAAGATAAAAACCCTCTACGTGCAACGAGCTCATATTTTTGGATTATTGAGGAAATATGGGAGATTGACTACATTAAATTCAGGATTCCTATTTTCAAGTGTAAATGGGTTGGTAATAATGGCGTGAAGGTAGACGAGTTTGGAGTTACATTGGTTGATTTTAGTAAAGTAGGATCTAAAAATGAGCAATTTGTCATGGCATGCCAAGCTAAACAAGTATTTTATGTCACCGATCCGAGTAACAAAAACTTGGCAGTAGTCTGCAACGGCAAAAGAATAATATCTACTGATGGTAATGACGAGTTATCTTTAGATATCAACGAGTTTCCTGCCTTCTCGTTGCTTCCCGATATGGATTCAGAACATGAAACCGATGATTTTTGTGCCATTAGGGTCGATCATTGTGAAGGGATTTGGGAAAACATACCAACTAATTAGGTATTAAGTTTGAATTTTTTTTATAACATTATTGTCTATTTATGCGTTGATATTTCTTTTATTCATTTCTCTTTGTACATTTTTTTAATATATCAAATATTTGTACTAATTTCAACAAGCTGGTTAATGTTATTCATGGATCACCCTTCTTGATATCTTTTAATTTTATTGTGTAAACAGGATGCGTTAACAGGCATGGAGGGTCACATTGATGATGATGGTCAGCTTCCATCTTCCGATCAGCCGGGCACTTCAGTTCAGCCGACCAGTACTTGCCATCCTCGCAGACCGACACGCATGGTAAGGATGATTTCAAGAAATCAGGCTAAATGGAAGGTTTTAATCGACAAGCATCGATTTCAGGCTATTGGACCCAATAAGATGACTATCGACAACTGGAGTAGTTATTTGGGCTTCTTGGGAAGAAAAGAGCCAAGTATACTAATCGGTTCGTGGAAGCAAGTGCCAACGACTACTAAGGAGTTGGTTTGGCAAGGGATATTGGTACGAAGTTTAGTATATTTTCGATTGAGATTTGGTGTTTTTAATATTCTATTATAATTTTTTACATTTGGGAAAGACGAATCGTAAAACAGGGCTGATTACAAAAAACCATTCCAGATCGGTTTTTTAAAAATACCGTTCTGGTAAGTTGTACATTCCAGAACGGTATTTGCAAAACACCGTTCTGGAAAGTTGTACAATCCAGAACGGTATTTGAAAAAACCGATCTGGAAAGTTGTATAGTCCAGATCAGTATTTTAAAGTATCGTTCTGGACTGTACAACTTTCCAGATCGGTATTTTTAAAAAACTGATCTGGAATGTTCAACTTTTAGATCGGTTTTTTACAAATACCGTTCTGGAAAGTTGAATATTCCAGAACGGTATTTTAGAAAACCGATCTGGACATCGTACATTTCAGATCGGTTTTTTACAATTACCGTTATGGAATGTTCAACTGTCCAGAACGGTATTTTAAAATACCGATCTGGAAAGTTGTATAGTCCAGAACGTTGTATAGTCCAGAACGGTATTTTAAAATACCGATCTGGAATGAACAATTTTCCAGAAAAGTTTTTTCAAATACCGTTCTGGATTGTACAACTTTCCAGAACGGTAATTGTAAAAACCGATCTGGAAAGTGGCGGATAAAGTATAGGAAGGTACCATTCTAGAACAGAAATTTTTTTTTCTAGAACAGTTTTTTTTACCCTTCTAGAAAGTCTGCCAATCCAGAAGGGTAAAAAAAGGCGTTCTGGAAAGGCAGAATTACCCTTCTGGATATGCAGTTTCTGCCATAGTGAGGTTATGAAAATAGTGGTAATGTTTCGTTAAGTACTAATATCTCTTTTGCAGAATTCTTTGTTTTTTATATTCTACCTGATTTTGTACCTCATTCAGTTAGAATATATAGGACTAGCTGATACAACATCAAGATTCGACTCGGCTATATATGGTAAGAAAGTATTAAAAAGGTAGAAGGTTATAAGTCCCGACATATATGGTAATGTGCACTACTACAGAAATAGCTTTCAAAGGCTGTTAATTAAAGGCGGTTCTTTGAAAACCGCCTTAAAAATACTTTTAACGGCGGTTGTGGCTAAAACCGCCTTTAAAAAGCTCATTTTACAGCGGTTCCCTCAAAACCGACGTTAAAATTGGCTATCAGCTGATTTTAACGGCAGTTTATTATAAACCGCCGTAAAAGTTACACATTTTACTGCGGTTTTTTAACAACCGCCGTAAGATTAATAAGTATTCATGGCGGTTCCTTAATAAACACCGTTAATTAGTTCAGTTCGCTGGATTTAACGCCGGTTCCCTTAGAACCGCCATACACTCCACAGTCTGCCATGTCACCAATCCTTGTCTTGCTTTGTTTCAACCGTTGATCCGTGCTTAACGGCGGTTTATATCCATCCCTCTCTTTCTTTTTCTTTTATTTATTTCTTTTTTTAATTCTTTTTCTTTTTATTTAATTCTTTAATAAAAATGATTTATCAATTAATTCGTTCCTTCTGAAGCTGAATACTCCTCCGTGATACCCTAGCCCTCTCCGATCTCAATCTCTCCACCGCCTGCCGCGAGGTCTCCGACCTCCCGCTCGTCTCTCTCTCTCTTCCCAAAACCCCCCTCCAGAATTAGCATCGATTGGTCCATTATTTTCAATAACTGATTAACAAATTAATTAATTGCCAATCAGTTAGTTGGTTGTTGGCGGTCCCGGCTATGGGATGCCCGGCGGCGCACGCCATCGTCTTCAACCGCACCCAGTGCACTTGCATCCCCGGCCACCTCCTCAACTCCACCACCAACGCCTGCGCCGTCTTCGCCGACCGCCACCCCACCGTCGAGCTGAGCAGCGACGTCGACTTCGACTCCTGCCTCGCCTTCCCGGAGACCATATTCTCCTTCGACTCCATTAAGAAGTTCACCCAGTCGCAGGCGGTGTTTCTCGAGGCCACGCTCATCATGCTCCTCTGCTGGATGGGTTTCTGCCTCCTCCTCTGCCTATTCCCCCTCGGCTCCGATGGCCGATCTCGCTGGTTCAAGATCCGGTGGTGGATCAGCCGCCTCGACATCTCGTTCGCCACCCGCCACTGGCTGCACGACCAGAAACCACTCGTCAAGCGCAAAACAGAGCTCGGCGGCGCTTTCTCCATCGCCATATGGATACTCTTTATCGACTTGTTTGCTGCGTGAGTTACATTTACTTTTATTATTATTATTATCTCTATTTAATTATCTAATTGGAGCAATCCTAATTATTTAGTTATCATTGTGTCATCTGGTTTTGAGGAGTGATCTATTGTACCTGAAGCTAAAATTAGTTGTGAATTAGAACTTGCTTTAATATCTTTATTTATTGTCGAAATGGAGCAATCTTAGTTATTTAGTCCAAACTAGTAATAATATTTACTTTGTTGATTGTGTCGTCCACTTTTAGAAGAAGTGGTTTATATAATCGGTGTATCGTGGATTTGATACTCGCAGGTGGGACTCGGTGAAGAAGTTAAAAGAAATAGCAAAAGCGGGAGATCAGATCGATAGTTTGAAACATATGATTCAAGCAATGGAGTCATGTTCTGATATCAAAGGTAGCAGCAAACAAAGAAATGTTATTTCAGAAATTATATTGAGCCTTCTGCTAAAACTGGACACCATCCAGGTATGTGAATAAACTTAGTTAAATGCACATTAAATTCAAATTGTTTGTTTCAAGAACTCTGATTCTTGATAATACTATGCAACTTTGTTTACCATTTATGGATGAATGGATCTTGTGATAAGCGAATGATTCTTCCGTGTAAACATCTCTACCAAAGTAGGTGTGGGAGCAGATGGCTTAGTATCAATAAAGTAAGGATAAAATTTTTTCTTCTTCTTGACAAGTGCCAAATTATAACTTTGCTGACAATCTTTAGTATTCACATGCTTGCCTAATTTGTTACAAGGAGGTGATCGTTGATGTTCCAAAGCACTGAATATATACCCTTCTCAGTATAGGATGGTGGCTTCATTTTTTTTCTCAATTTTTATTTCAAGGTTATAATTCTTCGATAAAACTTTCTGCATTGGCTCTCTATACGTAAATGTCCCTTGTCATTACATTCATGTTAACTTCCTATGACTTTTATATTTAACATTGCTCAAGAATGCTTTTGGTTTCAGTTTGCTCCCTTATTTTGATTTTCATGGTATCTTGTGAAGTGGACAGTGCTTCACTTAATTTTTGATCCTTTGTCGCATAAAGTTCGCTGAATATTAGTTGATGTACTGAGCATATATGATTCCTTTTTTTCGGTTTGGTGTTATTGCTTTTTTCATAAATTTGGATATTTCAATTGACCACACACACACGCTCGCCCATGCACACACGCGAAAAAGAAAAGGTTCTCAGATACAGGGAGTTCAACTAATCAGAAATAAGAGGTAGGAGAGTTTCAGCAGTTCAGCACTGTGTTCATATTTTTAGGGTGTGAAATCAAATTAGAAATGCTCTAGTGTATACAATATAAAGTATTATCCTCTATAACAATTTACTACCAGGCTAGTCAGGTCCTAATCAAGAAAAACTGTATATATATTGCGTGTAATGTCTTATACTCGAGTTTTGAATGCCTTTGTAATAATATGCAGCACCTCTCATTCACTATGTTTTCATATGCGAATTCCCGTCCTTCATGGACTTGGCGTGACGTCAAATCTGCTGGGGCGCTTCCACTAAAATTTATCCTTTGTGCAATCACCATTTGGCCTCCTTGCGTCACATTTTATTTGACTCACCCTTGAGATCTGGGTCTGAAAAGAAGCTGGGCTCTACATGCGATTTCCTAATCTTTTTCTGAGAGCCCCCCACCGGCCTCTGGATTAGGGATGTTAGCGCCGATGATTGGAATGTTTACGGCTGTTTGCAAATCCATAAATTTTCAGGTATTTGCCTCTCTCAAATGGAATTAGTTGCATTTTCCCTTTGACAGAATCATGATGAGTTCACATTTTCTCTTATTGGTCTCTCCTTGAGCATAGGCTAGTCAACTAATAGATGAAAATTGGGCCATATTTTCGAAATAATGTTTATCATATCTTTTTTATTGTTGATTTTTTATTTTTGAAATATCTTATAGAGTTTTCTTATGTCTCAAATTCTTCTCTTATTTTGTATTATATTGTTAGTGGAACCAAGAAGGTAGCACATAGGTTGAAAATTCTATTTGGGTTAGCTAGTTTTAAAGCAGCCGAGCTTTATGGAGATCTCACCCAGGCCCAGTGTCTTGATGTAAGCTTCCCCCAGAAAATCATTATTTTTTGCCATCTCATTGTTTTATTTTTTCGATGTTAGGTTCTTGATATTATTATTAATTATTATTATTTTTTTAATTTTCGAAACACTAACGCCGAATAACTTACTATTAATGGGAATAACACTATTGAATTTAACTGCTTCTGTTCCAGGCATGAGGCCGACGTGCCACACCAAAGACGAGTGTTACGCGACGAGATCCCAAATGGCGATATGCTTCGTCGCGTTGTACTGTGTGGTACTAGGTACTGGTGGCATCAAGCCCTGAGTCTTGTCCTACGGAGTCGATCAGTTCGACGACGCTGATGAGGTCGAGAAGAGCCAATTATCTTGTCAGAAAAATGCTTGTACGAGACCCAAAAAAGTGGTCAACAACTCATCAAGTTCTTTATGAGTCTAACTTATATGTGTGGCCTAACATTTTTAGACTTTGGGAGTCGATTTAATACACATGCACTTAGGGTATTGACCTATTGAGTGGGAAATAACGCTGCAGACGTGAATTATTGAATATTTTCTTCAATGGTTGTGTATATATGGATGATTGAATATTGATGTATATGTCAATTCTTGTACATATTTCATTGAATCAATATGAAATATATTTTGGTGCACCTGCTTTCATTTTTTTTACTACTTTCTAGAAGTTATTTTTAAAAAACCTGTTTTGGAAAATAAACTTTCTAGAAGGTATTTTCAAAAACCGCCGTAGAATGTTCATTCTGGAAAAACAGACTATCTAGAAGGTATTTTTTAAGAACCGCCGTAAAAAGTGAAAATTTTCTACGGCGGTTTTCAAGAACCGCCTTAAAAAGTGACGTTTTTTTACGACGGTTTTTGAGAACCGCCGTAAAAATTTACGGCGGTCGATATAACGGCGGTTCAAAAACCGCCTTTAAATCTAAAAAAAACCCGCCTTTGTTTGTCTGTTCTGCAGTAGTGGTGATTTCCATCAGTACAACAATATGACAATTAATTACATGCACCTGGGTGCACCTTGCTAGGTGCACCTAGGGGTGTGCATCGGTCGGTTCGGTCGACCGAACCGACCGAATTGTCAAAACAGAATTGACCGAATTCGGTCGTTGGTCGGACTGAACCGACCGAAAAAATTTGGAAAACTGAACCGAAGGTTTCGGTCGATTTCGGGCTGAACCGATTTCTTTTTTTTTAATTCTTTTATTTTCTAAAGCAGAAAAATAAATTAATAAAATATATAATTAATATTTTATATTATATATATATATATATATAATATAATTTATTAATTATATATAATTCGGTCGGTTCGGTTTTTTCGGGTTTTTTGGTGGTCAAACCGAAACCGACTGAATTGACCGAAATTCTTACGACCGAAAACCGAAAACCGAACCGTTGGTCAAAAAACCGAACCGAATTATACTATTCGGTCGATTTTTTCGGTCAGTTCGGTTTTTGGTCGAATTTTGCACACCCCTAGGTGCACCTTATAAAAATCGGTTATCATTCATTAATATGTAATGATATATGACAGTTATACGTGATGATCTGTGGTAGTTATACATGATGATGATGATATGTGATAGAAATTTAGAGTTTAGGTTTACTTTTACATTTTAGGGTTTAGTTTTACATTTCAGGGTTTAGTTTTGCTTTTTTGGGTTTAATTTTCCATTTTAAGGTTTAATTTTCTATTTTTTATTTAATTTTCCATATTGGGGTCCCAAAAAAAACCTATCTATCTATTAGTTATATGTAACGATATGTGTCAGTTATATATGATGATATGTAATAGAAATTTAGGATTTAAAGTTTAATATTCAATTTCGGTGTTTAGTTTTTTATTTTAGGGTTTAGTCTTCCATTTTAGGGGTTTAGTTTTTCATTTTAGGATTTTAAATTTTAGATTTGGAATTTTAATTATCTGTGATGATATGTTTAAGTTATATGTGATGATATATGTCAATTATATGCGATGATAAATTAAGTTACTGGGTGCACGGTATAATGACTCTAATAACATGGTAATAATAAGGTTTTATGGTTATTATGAAAAACAATAATCCTAGTATAGAATATTTCCTTGTTATGGATATTGAGTACAATTAAGAGATTTAATCTCATCTTAGGAAGGAATCCTATTGGTTGGTGGACAAGTCTAAATAAAATTATATATAGGGGATTCAGGCTCTTATTTCATTACATCAATTATCATGGAATCACGAGACATGCGATTCTTATGGGGGTGAATTAAGATTATTTTCATGATCTCTTATTTTTTATCGGTTTTATATGGATATTGACTCAAGTATCGGAGGCCTACGTTGCGGCTGTACACCTTAGGTTTTATTTTGCAGGTCGCTCGTGCTTGAGAAGGTAGTTCGAGAAGTGTCGACCTCATTTGGGAAGCTAAGATTTTTGATCGCATCAACCATCCTAAATGATAATCAACCATAGCTTCCACATAAACCAACACTAGATCAAAGCTGCTCCATCACAGGTAAGAAAGCGCTAACACACATCAACCGCAAGTACCAACTCTAGAAACGTGACAGCTTTACACCTAGCCCGCAAAACTTAAATGTTACTAGTCTCACTAGATTGCACCTTCTGAGCATTTTTAGCTTTAAAATCAAGCCATTCATCAAATTTCCCTTTCAACAGTCTCCTTCTCTGTTCTCCCCACCTTCTTAATCACCCATAAATTTTGAGTTTTCCAGAGCCTCTTCAGAATATACATTAAAAGAATTTCATACTTTGAATTCGCAACTTAAAGATAATCATGCATTTATTATGAAAAGTGTAAATAAGCAGCAGAAACTTAAAGCACAGCTATTGAGATTTTGGCTATAAGAATAATATTTATTCTTATAGTCGAGCTAAAAAGGCAAAAACTTTTACTAATTAAAACTTGCATTTTAATTAGTACAAATAGTGATAATCTACTAAGTAAACATAAACTAATAACTTCTAAAGAGTAGATATGATCTAAATCAGTACGACTCTTTCAGAAATTAAGATTCACAATCACAAGATTGGATCTTAACGAAAACTTGAAAACAATGGAAGAATAATAATTAATATTGTAGGATGTGATCGCAGATGTCGAAAGCGTTCGTAGTTGTATATGCCAATTTTAAAAATATGAAGCTTGAATAAAAATGCTCTCAACTTTTCTTAATTCGAATTTTCTCTCTAGATTCGCGTGTAGGTTATGAGAAATCCCTCAATTCTATTTAGGCACACCTTACTTGTAAAATAGACCTGTAAAAAAACAAAAGGAGATATACATAATATATTGAAAGTAAATATCATTAGTAAGGAAACAAAGATCAAATCTCAGAGTTCTAAATAATATTAACTAGTCATATACGAAACCTAAATAAATGAAAGAGAACTACAACCTAATCTAATACTAAATAATATGCATGATAATTACTAAATACTATAAATATCAAATCTTTTTAAAATTTTTTAATTTTGGCAAGAAAGTCAAAATCATAATTTAGAAAAAATAATATTCAAGAAAAATTTATTTGTCTAATACATATACACATATTTAGACTCAAAAATCTTCTTATTTTTGTCTTTTTTGGACAAAACTCATAGGATGAAAATACCAAGTATAAAACTTGCATAATCACCAAAAACTCCCCTAAATTGCCGCAGTGAAAAATCAAACGATTATGTAGAATGCAACGACATGTGGGACAACGTTTGCGAAATCAAACGAAAAATAAATTAATTAGAACAAAAGTCATATGCATCCAACAACAATAATAGATAATATCCGAAATAATCAAGTATCATTAACATTGTTTTCAATCAAAAGAGCCATGAAAATAAATATCTCATAAGAAAAGAGATCATCGAATTTCATAATAGGATCACTTCGTTTCGAAAAAAGCAGCAACTTCAATATCGAACTCCATCCCATTATCATCTTCATCATGAAGCCTTGTAGCCAGATGAGTCGAAAATGAATAAGCTACCCCAAAATATGATATATTGGTATGAGCGGCATCAGAGGAAACTTCTGCAGTGGCATTCGCAGAAAAATCTAATCCCACTAAATCTTGCACATCTTGACTAGGAGCATCACCACTTTGATCCTGTGCAGCAAACTCTTCAGCAACTACTCTCCCTTTTTAGCCAAAAAGATCAAGAACAAGAAGCAAGCTGACACAATAGGAGCAGAGAGTAATGAAATGTGTAATAGTTGTGGTAGCACACTACACTTGTTCCTGTAAAAATGAACGAAACACGGGAACAACCAAATTTGACGTAGGGATTGCAGAATCGGGAATGCCCGTGGAGATATGATCAATATACGTGGTAGCATTTGAAGCAGCATCAAAATTAGTAATAGGGGCTTTAGAAGCAGAACTGGAAGACTCATACTCATCGTCATTGTTCACCACTGGTATCCACAAGGCGATTCTTGGGATTCAAAAGAGGAGCGACGACGGTGAGAGAATCTGGATTTTCAATAGGAGGAGCGCGAGGTAAAAGTCCTTGTGAGAGACTAAGGAACTAAAAAGCTCACTTCTTCGAAGAAGTCATGATAAAGAACATCACCGCATTAAAGGCATGAATGCTAAAGGTGAATGAAATCCTAGTCCAACGTTTATAGAGGATATGAACAAGAAGTTCGGTCATCCTTGAGTTGTTTGCCGTAAGAGCTCTGTTGTTACAATAATGCAAGAACCCAAAAAGAGTAGACAGACAGGATAAGCGAATTGAGTAGAGCACTCGGTGCATAAGTCCCTCATCAAAAACCTTGCCATCTTTGTAAAATCACCCGGCATAGGCCCTTAAATAGAGTCGAGAGACTAATAACTGTATTAATTAATGAGGGAGTAAAGTTATAGATAGCGCCACGCATAAAGACTTGACCGTACCTAAGGGAAGTCAGATCCCATACCTCAACAACACTCAAGTTTGAGTAGAACTCATAGACCATCAATTGCTGAAAAGACACCACATCATCGATTGTGTGCATAAGGTGTCGAAGCTCAAAAAAACCTTGTTCAAGTTGTATAAAAGGAACGTTGATAAGTGCCAACATTTCTCCTTGATCAATGAGCGACCAACAAACACCTTGGACCGATCATAGATAGCTCGTGAGTAATTTTTTTTACCTAAATCAGAACCGAATGCGAGCGCTGATGTCATCACATTGGTAGTCACATCCACATCAACATCCCCAAAATTCGGGTTGAACTGATTCGCAACACCTATAAAGCCTTCAATAAAATCGTTCGTAAACGTCTAAGATCCAGAATCATCCCCAACTGAAAGGGTCTTATTACTAGAGATGTCGGGTATAAGCCGAGGGCTAGAAGGACTAGTAATAATGTCCTTACCTTATAGAGACATAACAGTTCATGGCTGGCATGCTCAAGATCATCATTAAGAGAATCGAAAATAGACGCAGAGGAGGAATGAGTACGCCGAGCCACAAAGAAGGATAAGGCCTTCGATATAGAATCTTCACAAATCTCCATAGGCATAGTAGGTGAAGGAGCAACAAGAACTTCAATAGCTAGAGGAGGAGCATTTTACAAGTTAGGTCTGGATGGGATGTTAGCGACATCAGCCATCACATCTACAACCACATTGGTGGTGACATCTCCTCCTCTATTTGAAACCCTACTATATTTACTTTTCTTTGATTTCTGGAGCCATAACTTCTCTTATTAGAGACACCAAAATTAGAGTTGGGGGACTCAAAAGCATCAAGTCCATAGCCTTGAATATGTTTGGACTTGTGTGAGGACGGCGTATAGTTTCGCTTGAGAGATTTCAGGATGATCTCGAAATCAAGAGGGTTTTTCACCTCGATCTCGTTTCCTTTATGTCAGGAAACAAAGCTGCAAAAGGACTAGTGGATTAGGCAACTTGAAAAATGGTGGCGACAGTGGAGACACGCAACGACGAGGTATCAGGAGACTTTAGAGGTGTGGAGAGTTTCTCAATAAAAACATTAGTAACAAGTGGATGTGATTTAACAGCCGAAGATTGCGAATGAATAGAAACAAAGGGCAACGAAGAGTTGGGTTCAGATGCAACCCCAGATGACTTTATACAATCAACGCATTTGGTACGAGAGAAATCATCCATGGAAGACAGTGGAGGGATCAATGAGGTTTAGGGGCGGCGACAATGCTGTGTGGGCTGGCTTTCGATGGAGGAGATGAAGATCCCTTGATTGGACTCTTAAAGAGTTATTTAACACCTAATAAAAGTTTTTCTATTCTTATAAGAAAGAGGGTTAACTCAAAGTTACACCAACAAAAAGTAGGAGAGAGAGAAGAGAGCACAACCACACTAAAAAATTTGAAAAGTGAATGTATGCGTGTTCTGTGAGGAAAATAAGAATGTGTCATAAGAATTCTAAAAGTCCCAAAGGTACCAAGAAATCCTACAAAAGATCTAATTCTGGAAAAACTTAAAAGGCAACATAATCTATATTAGAAATCCCTTATACATGGGAACCACAATTTGACTAATGAAAAAATAGAGTAACTTTAACCCACATTACCATAGCACATGAAGAATTCTAGATTGAGACAAGATCCCATTTTCCAAACCAACATTCTCTTGTGTAACCTACACGAATATTTAACACCACTAAAATTTCTAAACGGAGAAGAGATCCTAATGTAGATGTCATGGTAGATGTGAGGGCGAATGCCGTGACGTGCAGAGTCACATTCGAATAGAGCATATATTGAGGAGAAAAATATTCTTTACCTCCTCAACTATGACCATTTTGACACTTTGCCTCCTAAACTTTTTTTTCATGCAAATTACCTCCTAAACTGTGCGAATTTTGCACTTAACCTCCTGAACTCCCATTTTTTGTGGAAATTCTAGCCGAATCTCACTCGTGTGACATGCACGCTAACATATAAGGGGTAAAATTGACTTTCCATCTCCTACTCATGACTCCCGCTCAAAATAATGGCACGTGAGCACTACGTAGGTACCAAACCTACGTGTATACATATATTAATGTGAACATTATCTTAATAGGTCACACGAGTGTTCACGTGTTATTGTTTTGAGTAGGAATCATGAGGAGGAGATGGAAGGTCAATTTTACCCCTTATATGTTAACGTGCATGTCACACGAGTGAGATCCGGCTAGAATCTCAACAAAAAATGGGAGTTCAGGAGGTTAAGTGCAAAATTCGCACAGTTTAGGAGGTACTTTGCACGAAAAAAAAGTTTAGGAGGTAAAGTGTCAAAATGGTCATAGTTCAGGAGGTAAAGAATATTTTTCTCTATATTGAGAGATATTCTAAAATAGAAAAATCTCTCATAATCTAATACCTTGGTAAAAACATCTGCAAGCCACTTTTTAATATTGACATACTCCATACGAATAGTGTCCTTCTCAACAAAATCTCATATAAAGTGATGCCGAATATCGATGTTTTTTGTATGAGAATGTTGAACTGGATTCCTGGAAATATCAATCGCACTAGAGTTATGACTTATATAGTAAGAGTATCATTACGTAAATCATAGTCCTCAATCATTTGATTCATCCATAATAATCGGGAACAATAAATACCTATAACTATATTTTTAGATTCAGCAGTTGAAAGTCACACAATCTTATTTATGGATAAACCAAGAGACTAAATTATTCCCAAGATAAATGTAAACACACGTTGTACTCTTTCTATAAGTAACATCACCTTCCCTTTTAGAGTCACTAAAATAAACAAGAACAATATTCGTGTTTTTTGTATACCAAATTCCTAATTCAGAAGTACCACTTACGTACTAAATGATACGTTACAACTTTTAAATGAGTGATTTTAGGGTTATCTTGGTAACAAATACAAACCCAAACACTATACATAATATCAGGATGACTAAAAGCAAATTCCTTATCACGCTTCTATACAATGTATGATCTACACCTTCAACCTCATCATCATTAGAAAACTTTTAGCTTGAACTCGTGGGAGTTTTCATGTGAGATTCATTTTCTAAATTAAAACATTTTAGCAAGTTACGACCATACTTGCTTTGAGAGATAAAAATTTCATCATGCATCTGCTTAATTTGTAAACCCAAAAAATAACTTAACTTACCCACCATACTTATTTCAAATGCGGAAGCCAAGGAACCTACAAAGGAATTTATTAGAATGTTAGAAGAAGACCAAAAAGAATATCATCTACCTGAATCTGTACAATAAGAATGTCATTAGAGAAGTTTTAAACAAACACTGTTCAACTTCATCTCTTTTAAAACCAAATTTAAGAAGTAATTTAGTTAGTTTCAAAACTAAGAATGAGGAGCTTGATTGAGACCATGAAGGGCCCTCTTAATCTTGTACACATGTTCAGGCTTATAAGGATCCTCAAAATCTCAAGGTTGTACAACATACACATCCTCATTGGGAGTGCCATTCAAGAAAGAATTCTTGACATATATGTGGTGAATTTTAAGATCAACGTGACAAGATACAACAACTATAAGATGAATAGTACCAAATCTAACTATTGGGGAAAGAAAATCATCAGAAATAACCCCCTCATCTTGAGTACATTTATGAGCTGCCAAATGAACCTTATTACGAATAATAATTGTGTTCATCAATTTTGTTTTCAAAATTTCACTTTCTTTCCATAACATTCCTATCTTTAGGATGAGGTACCAAGTGTTAACCATTATTATTAGAGAATTTATATAGTTCACTTCCCATGGCTATATGCGAAAACTTATCTTTTAAAACTTCACCAACTTCCAAGGTTGGAATACACACTAATTAGTTCTTACCATAAGGCATTGTCCAATAATATGAGCCAACCTTACCATTTCAGTTTCGGCATGTTTAAGTGTCATCATGGAAGTCGCCTCAAATGCAGTTACATCTGTGGATGCATCTACTATTTCATTAGTAAGAGTATTATGGAAAAATTATCTACTAACAAGTTGGTGGTAATTATCTACAGATCTAATCCCTACAGGAACTCATATATTAGATGTATCAGACACATCACAAGAGTTCTTATAAAATCTTAAGAATAGTTAATAGACTCGTCTTAGGACCATCAACAAGAAGACTATCCTTAAATCTAGTAAACCAATTAAGAGTTCCTAAACCAGCAATCTTACCATGAGCTCCATCACCAAAAGAAACTATACCTCCACCAACAAATTTCAAATCTTAAAAGTTACATTTTTCTCCAGTCACGTGGTGAGAGAAACCACTGTTTAAGTACCACTATATTGAAAGGTTTGATTTCACAATAGTAGAGACAACATCATAGCTAACATCTGATTTCTTAATCTAAACATATTGCATGTGACCGGAAATATGAGAAGGAGTTGGTGGCATCTATTTTTTTAGAGAATCATATCTTAGTTTATAACAATATGGCCCAACGTGTTTCTGAGTATTATAGTAATGACAAATAAATTGACATCTCACTGGTTTCGGTTTTCATTGGAAGAACACTTTGCTTTAGGTGGGTTTGGAGAATCGACACCCTTTTTAATAAAACTTAAATTTGAAAACCAAGGCCAATTTTGTCTTGTTTATTTCCCAATGAAAAAGATCTCATCAAGCTGGGATCTTCCCTTATTCAAACGATCTAAGGTATCGAGCAAGATATCATGTTCGATTTTAAAACTTCCATACTCTGTCTCAATTTTGTTGAGAGCAGCCTCTAAATGAGCAATAGTAGATTTTTGTTCAAGATTTTCAGAAGCAAAACATTTATGCATTTTGGTAAAAACATCAATTTCTTCTTTTGCTCATTTCATTCATTTAGAACCTCCTCGTAGGCATCTACGAGCTCAGCATCAACAGAATTACCATTATCATGCTGGTGAAAATTCCAAGATAGACTTTTTGGTGATATTTAAACACACATATAAGTGATTAGAGTAGTCAGAATGGAATGCGTCTAAGGATGAGACTGGAGATGTAACGACATTCCTAATGACATTTTGACTCACATTGATAGAATCTCCTCCATTACAGTGAAGAAGGAACAATCCTCAGTTCTGGATTCAAATTCGTCATCACCTTCATTTTCACTTAAAGTAGCATTAAATCTATTACCAGCTAACGTGTTAGCACAATTGATAACAAAGTGACCAAAACCATAAAAGGCATGACACCTTATTGATTCAAGATTTTAAGATCAAAAAATTTCATCAAGGAGCTCTCTTGTGTTTTTGAAGGTGCAACATTTTGTGGAAATTTTGAAACGGTTTTGTTAGGGAATTGGTTTTGACGATGATATTTAACAAAATTCTCAAAACACTTTATAATAAGAGAAATATCTTCGTCACCTAAGTCAAACTTGTCAAACTCATCTAAAATCTCAATCATATCATTATGAATAACATGGCCAAGAGGTGAGGGATTTTCTTGAAAGCAACATTCATTCCTTTAGTTTGAGAAGATTGATTTAAAAATTTGATGCAAAAGATTGGAGAATTTGAATAAGTTCATCAATGTCAAGCATTGATTGATCATGAGCTCCCTCAATCGAAGAGACTTTGATGTCAAAATAAATTGAGAGAGAGCGTGATATCTTACTGACTAACCTAGCATTTGAAATCGATTCACTGAGGGATTGTGAATTATTAGTAATTTCACGTAATCTTGGATTATATGCATAGATAGTTTCATCCTCTTCCACACAAAAATTCTCAAACCTACAAAGTGATACATTAGACTAGATGTGAAAGTGGAAAAAATGAACTAAAATAATAATCTAATAAAAAATTAGAGAAACGTTTATTGGATCATATGTCTAAACGCCCATTAATTTATGTATGATAGAAAACTTTTAGGCCAAACTAAAAAAAAAAAATTAGTCTTTAAAGTTGCCTCAGGACAAACTAAAGAAAAAAAAAATGCGTCTCAAAGGAAGAATCTTGGACGTTCATCCAAGCCTATAACTCCATGCCAGATGCAAAACCCAAAAATTATACCATACAACCATGACCCAAAAACAGTGCAGCAATTTCATGGAGACATCCTGGCAAAAAATGCTCCACGTTTTGTGCTGTTTCCTCCTACAATCGAGCAAATAAAACAGTTAAACAAATCGAAAAGAATATTTTTATTTGTAAAGAAACATATTATAAGTTTAAAGTTTCAAACTTTTTTTGGCTTCATATAATACAACTAAGGCAATAGGCATCGATCTCAGAGCTTAATAAAAGATTCTTGGCTGAGCGGCGAACCTTCTGAACCTTGAAATTTAAAATTTCTTTGCTGAAAACCTTGAAAAGATAACAAATAAAAAAATGGAACTAGCTAGGATTTAAATATGTGAAGTCATATCTAAGTAGAAATTTATGAATCCCATGACATTTATACAGTATTTTTAGTGTTCGAATTGATGTCATCCATTATGTAACAGTCAAAGTATTCAGAGTTGCTCACTTCATCACTTGTAATTATTATTATAAAACTTACTATTATGGAATTTAATTATCAAATATATAAAATTTGAAGATTGCTCTCGGTTCCCAATTATTGTAATATTAGTAAAATTTTATTTTGGTGATGATTTTTTTTAATAATTCTTAATTAATACAAAGAAAATATTTACTCTAAACAAGAAAATGTTCACAAGCGAGATGAGATTTGAACTCGAGTTTGCACCAAAAAAAAATATCATTTACCAATGCGTTAAACCAATTTCTTAAAAATGGAATCGTTAAATATGTTGGAAGCGTGGTAAACTTGTGATGTTCTTATTTACTTTATACTCCCTCCGTCCCACAAAGATAGTGCAGTATTCCATTTTCGTCCGTCCCATAAAGATAGTCCAATTACCATATTTAACATATTATTAATTTTTCATTTTCACATATACCCTTAATTAATATTCTTGAAATACTAGTTTTTTACTCGTAAATTGAGAATTAATGATTACAATGCAAAATTTTACTATTTCAATAACAAATATACTAATTCCAACACTGATTTTTATAATTATTAATTGATATTAATAAATTCAAGAAGGGTATAATTGGAAAATACTAACTATATTCAAATAACAAATATACTAATTCTTTTATAATTATTAATTGATATTAATAAATTCAAGAAGGGTATAATTGGAAAATACTAACTAAATTAATGACTTAACTATATAAACTACTTATTTCTTAATTCGTGTGAAGCTAACCGCAGGACCATCATTTTGGGATGGAGGGAATATTGGTTAACTGTTAATTGTTTTCATAATTAATCATCATAAAACATAAATGAGTCACAGAATCTTGAACTTCATGAATTATATATATATATATATATATATATGTGTGTGTGTGTGTGTGTGTGTGTGTGTCAACGTACGGATTTGGGTGAAATCCAACTCTTCGACTGACCAATAATATTTTTATAAAGCTTATCTATTAAATTTATTAATTATATATTAAAAATAATTAATTAATATGTAATTTATACATGGGGCACGTTGCCCACATATATCTAACAATGCAAATTAACTACCACTATTTTTTGAGTACACAGTGGTAAAATATCAAGCCCACCCCATCAAAATGAACCACTTAGCCACTATTAGGCTAGTCCCGTCAAATAACAAACTTGGGCCACTGGTATATAACTCAAGACAATATTTGTGCCTAAAGAAACCATCTTGCTTCGACCTACAAATGATTTTGTGGTAGTTATAAAGTTGGTAAAAGTTATGCCACGCGGAATTTGGTCATTTGATGTATTAAACTTAATAAACAATAGAATTTTGAAATTGGAAATTTTATGGGAAGTCTCAAGTGTTATTTTAGTGTTTGGGATGCTTTTAAAGTGACAACTAGTATTGTACCCGTGCGTTACACGATAATTTTTTATTTTATTTGATTTAAAATAAAAATAACTGGTTTGACTATATTAAAATATTTCAATAAGTAATTGTATATATATATACTTAAGTTTTATATATATATATAATCGCTCCCTATATATATATATATATATCATTTAAAGATCGAAGAGTATTGAAAATGATATAACCTGATTCATACAAGGATTGTTATTAAACGAAATGTACTTTATAAATTATGAAAAACTTTCCTTATACACAACATTTGTAGTTTTGTTACTATGTTTATTCTCATCACCGTCGATCACTATTTTTAAACTCTTACAATTGGTCACCCTTGATATAGCAACATACAACTGGCCATGACTGAAAACTGAACTCTTCATGAAAAGTCCAACGTGAGAGAGAGAGATTGTCCTTAAATTTTGTTGATCATCATAGCATATGACACAAACAGAAGAAATTGTCATCGTTGGAACTTGAAAGGCAACCTCGTATTAGATGGTGTGACAGTCATTTTAGGGATGAACAATAATTTACTCGCATTGCTTATTTGAGAAATATTAGCCTATACAATATGATCGCCATGTTTTTTAATAACCAACATTACACAACACAAGGGAATGATCAATATTTCTCAACATAATGAGTGGAATTCTAACTTTTAGTTTTAGCTCATAGTTCGCCAATACATAACATTTAATGGTGTTTAGAAACTCTGGTGAATGGACGTCTTGCAATATGTCAATGTTTGAATCGGATTTTCATGCACTATCAGAGCTAAAATATACTTTACATTCTCAATTATTTTATGATATCGTATATTTATTAATCAAATCGACAACATCAAGTGTTGGGGAAAGAATAGCATGACCCTCCAAATAAGCGAAGAATTCAGTAGTTTTTTCAAATTGTGGATATGCGTTGGCCACAATTGACGGAACATGGTCACCATCATCTTTGAATATAATCTGGATTTCAATTTGAACGATACCATAGTTTGGTCCTTTAACTATTCCATCTCCTATACTATTTATCGAACTGAAAAATTTCTTTAACTTGATACAATCGGAATCTGAATTATGATTTTGCGGCAGCACATTCTTGGTCTACTTCAAAACTATGTAATGAGTCCATAAATTAGAAGATTTGATCAACATGTGAAATATGTTTGGTTTAGTGCATTTAGAATAACCAGCAAAATTTGATGAAAATCTCCACCAAAAATTATTATTTTGTTACCAAGTGAAAGCTGCATATTATAATTATTTTGCGTTCTCATCATGTCTTTCAATGTTTTTTCCAGAGTTTCAAAATGATGTATATGTATCATTAGAGCTTCATCCCAAATAATGAGATGCGCATCTACCATTAATTTTGCAAGTGGAGTACCATTAAAGATTGAAATCTTGGTGGATATTAAAGGAACTCTAAATCAAGAATGCATAGTTCTTCCTCTCGAAAGAAGAAGAGAAGTTATGTCGTTAGATATTACATTAAGAACAATTCCAATATTAGATTTAACAGTTGTAGAAAGCGTCCTCTGAAATCGACTCAAATCAAAAGTATTGAATCGTAATAATATTTGATAAATAACACGTTGATAGCCAATAAAATAAATACTACATTGTATTGCATTGTGCAATTTTGCATATTCTAATTAAAAAGTGGTCAAGTTATTTTTGAGAAAAAGTGACAAATTTGATATTGTTGGATTCGCAATAAAAACCAAAATAACATATACAATATACATATACATACATACATACATACATACATACATACATACATACATACATATATATATATATATATATATATATATATATACTATATATATATATATATATATATTCAAATGATCTTATTATTTTTTTAATATTAATTAGGGTATCTATATTAAGTAAATTCTTAAATAATTTAAAAAAGAAAAATAATCCTACGTGACCTTTTTCTATCTTACATGTTTTTTTTTTTTTAATTATTTTTACTGTCCAGCATGGATTGTAGGTCCACTACAATTTCGTGTGAAGATAATTGTTTTCCTCCGCACAGTGAGCATATGATAGTATAAATATTAAATTAAATATAAATATTAAAATGATATTGAAGCGGTTAGTATGAAAAATATAAATGCATCCCTAATAGAATAAACTCGATTTTGAACTTCAATCGAAATTAAGTATAACATGAATGCTTTCAAAATTATTGTGTTTAGCAACATTTGCTTTCAAATGCGACCTCCCCTTTCTTTGGTTTTGGAATTCGTTGATCTATTTTCAAATCTATTGTAGTTGATGTCATAGTGTTCATTCCACTTAGTGTTGGGTTTGCAACTTGTATCTGTTTTTACGCAATTTTTGAAATAATAATAAAATATATTATGAGATCAATTCAAATAAAAAGTTTATATAATTTAATTTTAAAAAGTGGTCAAATTACTTTTGAAAAAAAGTGACAAATTTGGATATCATTGGACTCACAAAAAAAAATCTAACAAAAAAATATAAAATAAAATAACAAAACCTCAAATAAAACCCAAAATATATATAAAAGTAATTATATATATATATATAATATATAGTATATATGTGTGTGTGTGTGTGTGTGTGTGTGTGTGTGGTGTGTGTGTGTGTGTGTGTGTTGTGTGTGTATGATCTTGTTATTTTTAATATAAATTAGGGTATCTATCATAATTATATTAAGTAAATTTCTATATAATTACAAAAAGAAAAATAATCCTAACTTGAATTTTTTCTCTCTTACATGGTATTTTTATTATTTTTCACTGTTCAACATTGATTGGTAGGTGTGCTACAATTTTGTGTGAAGATAATTTCTTTCCTCCGTACAATGAGAAAATGATGGTATAAGTATTAAATTAAATATAAATATTACAATGATATTGAAGCGATTAGTATGTAAAATATAAATGCATACCTAAAAGAATAAATTCGATTTTGAACTTCAATTGAAGATTAAGTATGACATGAATGCTTTCAAAAAATTTACTGTGTTTAGCAACATTTGTTTTCAAAGGCGGCCTTCTTCTTTTTTGTTTTGAAATTAGTTGATATATTTCCAAATTTATTGTAGTTGATATCATAGTGTTCATTCAACTTGGTGTTGAGGTTTGCACTTGTATTATTTTTCGTGGTTTTTGAGATAATAACAAAACACATTATTTTATGAGATATTCAAAAATTAAAATAATATTTAATAAATAACATGTTGATAGCCAATAAGAATAATATCAAATTATATTTTATTTTGTATTTTTGTACAATTTAATTAAATAAAGTTCTCAAATTATTTTTGAGTAAAAAATACAAATTTGATATTGTTGGACTCGCAATGGAAAAAAATAATAAAAAAAGTAAAAAAAAAACTCAAAATAAAAATTAAAATAATATATATATATATATATATATATATATTATATATATATACATATATATATATATAAATATAGTATTAATTCTTATTTTTTTAATGTTAATTAGAGTATCTATCCTAATTATGTTAAGAAGATTCCTACATAATTAAAAGGAAAAACTAATCATATTTGGCTTTTTAATTAAAAAAAGAAACCAAATCACCATTAATATTTATTAAGGTATCTATCATAATTATATTAAGAAAATTCCTACATAACTAAAAAAAGAAAATAATCATACGTGGCATGTATGTGGCATTTTTTCTATTACCTACTCATATTTTTTTCTCTCTCCAGACCTCTCTTTTAATATATAAATATATATAGATAGATATGGTTTTGTACTATATATGACTTGCTTATGCTCTCATATATATTTCTTTTAGGAAAAAAGTCTTAATTGTATTTGAAAACAATTCTTTAAACGAATAGTACGAGTTTTGCATCGAACAATGTTCGGTCATTCGAATTGATTTTAACTCATTTCGAAAATTGAAATTTGATTAAACTTGATCACAAATTAATCAATTTATATTGGGTTCCGAAATAAGATTTTGGAATTCAAATTCAATTAGCTCATTTCAATTAAGTTCCGAAAGACTTCTTAGAACAAATTTAATGGGAGGAGGGGAAGGTAAAGGGGAGGAGTTGGTTGATAAATAAGAGTGAGAGGGAGGGGAGATGAGGATGGGTTTTTTTACCATTCTTTATTGAGGTGTGTGTTGTAACTTTTTTCTTTTATTTCACTTTTATATATATATATATATATATATATATATATATATATATATATATATATAGGGATGGGATCTTGTGGAAACTATCCCCTGCGTGGGAACTGAGAACCAATCTAAATAATTAAAAATGTTTGACCAAACGATACTTGTTGATTTTAGTACATAAGGTATGTTACATGAATTACAGAACACGCGCGCTTATTTTATGTGTATTGGAGGGAATCTTAGACATTTCTGATATCCCCCAAAATCAGCGAAAAATCCCTCCCCCAAATCAAAGCATCTTCCCAGTTCGTTCGCGGTTTTTTTGAATATCTCCAAAATCTGGTTAATTTTTGAAGCTTCTTCCCCAAAGCATCTCAAATTTTTCGCCGTCCCACCCCACTCTTGAAAGCACGTAGATTTCTAAGATCACACATTCCAAATCAAAGCATCTGGTGGAAACCTCTCCGATACTTAAGTCAGAAAGCGTATGAGGTGTGTTTCAGGAAGTAGAGAAGGAATGCACAAAAGAATGACATACCTTCCTCAGCCTTGGGGCTGAGATATTTATAATTTTTCCCGGTGGGGACCCTTTCTAGGATCTCGGGAACAAGGGCCGCGAATCAGAGTCCGTTGAGGCAACAAATTTTGAGAAGTGGTCCCACTTGTCTTTCTTAAAGGGGGTCAAGGGACCAGGTCTTCCCTGGACCTGCTCTTCCCTCAATTCTATCCACCTCGGGACGGTCATGTTTTCTAGAGGGAGCCAGGTCAAACCTGACTCAAATTAGCTCTGTCTTGATCTCCTTTTTTCAACCATTCGGGTCCTCCTTATTTTCCTAAGTCGGGTTTACAGTCCTGATTTATCCTGAGCCGATCTTCTAACGAGTTTCCTCAGGATTTCTTTTAGATATCAGCCCAGCGCAAGGCCTTCAAAGGGGAGATTGGTCCTTACTCTGAGAGAGGAAGATCTGACCGAAAGCACTAGTCAATCTGGTCCAACCGTGCTTATCTAGAGGTTTGCCAAATCAGGTCTACCCACACCAGGTCTGACCTACTCTTGCCACATCAACTCCTCCCCCCCAAATTAGTGCGGGCAGAGCTGTAAGAACTTCATGGTTATCTCAGTACAGGATGGTCCCACCTCCTTTAGTGCTTCTCGTACACATGCGAATCCCGAGAAATCCGCCTGACAACCAGGCCTATTTATTGGCATTAGTGGTGTCGGCCCATATTCCCAAACGGTCTTCATTCCCACACGTCTCCTCAAATACTGACAGGTTGGTGGCACATGTCCTACCCTAGGATGATTGGCTTTCCAGCTCACTACCCAGGGTATTGTCCTCATTAAATGCAGGGATCCCATCAAATCCCGCCTTTCTCGATTCCCATTTTTCAAATTTATCCACTTGACTTTTTGTCCCTCCTCGTCTCTTTTTCCCCTTCACTTTTCAAGTTTTATTTTCACAACTTCTCGAATTCTACCTTTTTCCTCTCTAGCATTCCGGCGAGTTTCTCCATTTCAAATTTTCTTCATCCAGCCTTGATTTGTTCCGTAACCAGGTACTTCCTTATTTCTTCTCACACCCTTTAATTATGTCGACTTCTTCATCTTCTAACTCGGATGTGGGGACCTCGTCGGAGCATCCGGCGAATTCCACTTCCTCCATAAATTTATCTTTGTATGAGTCACCCCCGGTGGCTCCTCCGGTAGAGGCTCCGCCGGCTTTCCCTTACCTTCCTGGTGACAATGTCTCCTCGATAGTGAGTAATCAAACTCTTAAGGAGATACGCACTACCTGTGACATTTCCGATGCATTCACCTTTACCAGTCCGGCACCGGACGAGAGGGCTTCATCGACTCCCCCTCACCATCTAACTTTCTATGTGGACAAATTCCACGCTGGCCTGAGTTTACCCGTTCATCCCTTCATTCTAGCCGTTTCCCGAATGTACCAGATTCCGGTATACCAGTTCCTACCCAACGCCCTCCGGGTTATGGCGGGCTTTCACCTGGCAGCGCAATATTCCGGGATAACTCCCACAGCCCAACTCTTCTACTCCCTATTCCTAGCTAAAAGCGCTTCTGGCTTTTTTTATCATTCCGCCAGATCAGACGTGCACTTCTTGACAGGTCTTCCTACTTCTCACAAGGCCTGGAGAAAGAATTTCTTTTATGTTCAATGTTCTGGAGACTGGGGCTTCTCTACTGCTCCGATTAACATGTTGCCTTCACTAGCACCCCTAACCCGTGGTGAGAGACCACCACACATAGCCAAGAAAATCAACCTCCTTAACGTTGTACCTCTGGACATATCCTCAGTCCTTAAACCTGACCTTTTATCCTTTTTATTTCTAAAAAACAGAGCGGACCTCTGCCTCCTCACATTGGTATAATCCAGCACTGTCAGTTCACCTCTTTTCGTCAGTTGTTGATATTTATCGTTTATAACTCTATGTATTTTTTCTTATTTCAGTAAATATGTTGCAAGCACGCCTGGCTTCCAAAGCAAAGAAAACTGTGGGAGGGGGTCAGAAAAGCCCCCTGGGAGAATCCTCTCGAGCTTCTCCTACCACGGCAGAGGTTACTTTAGTAGCACCTCTGCAAAACCAGTCTTCAGAGCAGAACCAGGCAGCTCCTTCCAATGTCAATCCTCCTGGGACAGTGAGGAGGAATCCGGAGCTGGCAAGGAGAGCTGCACCTGAGTTGACAATTCCATCTCAGACAATCCTGTCCTCAGAAGGTCCTGAGGAGGATCAATAGTTGCAGCGAAGGAAAAGGAGGCGATCCGAGCCTGAAACCATCCCTGAGGCAGTCCCCCAGGTTCCTCCATACCCCAATCAGGCCTTTTTCAATAGGTCGGTCATGAACTGTCCAGGAGAGGTAGCCAGGCAGTTCATGATGGGAATAGCTCCCACAGCCGACCGTCGTTCCGTTGACAAGATGCCCGACCCAGAGCTGGTGGAGTCTTATTGCAAGGCAGAGGCACAGGTGAGGCATTCATCACTCGTCGTACCTTTTCGAAATTTCTCACTCATATTATTATTAATATTAATATTACTTATTTATTTTTTCTTTAGGCGGTGGTATTCAGGGCTTCCTTGCTAGCCCGAGCGCGCGGCTCTCTGCTACAAGAAGATTTGAATAGGGAGGTTGAAGTCCTGAAGAAGCAGAAACAGGACTTATTGGCTAAGAATCACGGCCTCAGCGGGGATATGGAGCTGCTCAAGGCAGAGCTAGCGGGGTCCAAAGCTGCACTGCATGAGTCATAAGAATCTGAGGGCAGGCAGCGGGCACAGGCCATCCTCCTGGAGGAAGAGGTTAAAGAGCTCAATCTGACAGCAGCTCCTTTGATGTGTGCCATTCTGACAACAGCTCTATCTCTTTTCTCCTCCACCAAGTCCAGAGCATCCTGAATTAACAGCTCATTCCGTTCTACGCCAAAATTCTGAACTCAATGAGTCTCCATGCTAATCTCAGCAGGCACCACGACATCCATACCATAAACTAGGCTGAAAGGTGTTTCCCCTGTGCTTTCCTTGGGATTAGTTCTGTATGCCCATAAAATCAAATTCAGCTCATCCACCCACCTGCCTCCAGCTCTCTCCAGACGCGTCTTGATCCCGTGCACCAATATGTGATTGGTGACTTCTACTTGCCCGTTAGCCTGGGGATGGTAGACAGATGTGAAATGCTGATCAATTTTCATTTTTGCACACCAAGCTCTAATTCTGGTACCCATGAACTGTGTGCCATTATCTGAACCAGGATTTTGGGGACGCCAAATCTGCATACGACATTTTTCCACAAGAATTTCATGATCTCATCCTCTGTAATTTTTTCCGAGGCCTCAGCTTCCACCCATTTGCTAAAATAGTCAATTGCGACTATCAAAAATTTCTTTTGGGCAGGATCCATGGGAAAGGGGCCAACCAGATCGATTCCCCACCTGGAAAACAGACATGTAGAGCTCATCATCATGAGCTCTTCCGCGGGCTTGTGTATCAGCGAAGAGTTCTTCTGGCATTTCTCGCAAGTACACACAAAATCTTCTGCCTCTTTTCGCAGTTGTGGCCAGAAATACCCCGCCCGCAAGATCTTACTTGAAAGAGTTCTGGCGCCCATGTGGTTGCCACAAAATCCCTCATAGATTTCTCTAAGGACTAAAGCTCCTTCTTTCCGGCCCAGGCATCTTAAGAGGGGCTATCCAAATACTCTACTGAACAGTTCTCCTTTGACTAAACAAAATCTAGCAGCCCTGGTCCGCACCTTTACCGATTCCTTCTTATCTTCTGGAATGAATCCTCTCTCTAGATACGCTTTTATGGGAGAGCGCCAGACCTCTCCTTCAATTACCGAGCACACCTGCTCTGTCCCAAATTCTGCATCTGCCTTCAGCAAAGTGATCACCCTTTTGCGGCAGTCTGTAGCTGAGCTAGCTATCTTTGCTAGATAGTCAGCTCTTCCATTCTCTTCTCTTGGGATCTACAAAGACTGTCAAAGATTTCATACCCCTGGCGAGCTCTCTGAACTTATCCAAATACCTCTGCATGCTTTCTTCCCTTGTCTCAAACTCGCCATTTATTTGTTTACAGACGAGCTGGGAATCCACCTTGCACAAACCAGATCTGCCCCCAAATCCCGTGCCATTTGCACTCCTCTCAGAAGGGCCTCATACTCTGCCGCATTATTGGATAAGGCGTAATTCAGGCGCACTGCATATTCGGTAGCTACACCTGCTGGGTTAATCAGGACTATTCCTGCCCCGCAGCCCTGATTTCCAATAGAGCCGTTAGTAAAAATTGTCCATTCCCACTTTTCCTCGGAAGAGCTGGTCATTTCTTGCATGAAATCAGCAAGGGCTGGGCCTTAATGGCTGTTCTAGTCTCGAATGCAATGTCGAACTCATTGAGCTCGATTATCCACCTGACCAGTCTTCCCGATGCCTCTGGCTTATCCATTACAGCTCTCAACGGCAGGTTGGTTCGCACAACTATGCTATGGGACAAAAAGTATGGACACAGCTTACGAGCTATTCCCACTAAGGCCAGCATCGCCCACTCAACTTCAACATACCTCGTCTCGGCGTCGTGCAAGACCTTGCTCCAGAAATAGACTGGTCTCTGTACTTTACCTTCTTCTCTAATTAAGACAGAGCTAACTGCTTGCTGTCCTAAAGATAAGTACAAGATTAGGGGCTCTCCCTAGATAGGCTTCGTGAGCAAGGTCATGCTAGCCAAGTGATCCTTCAACTTTTTAAATGCGTCCTTGTTTTGCATGTAATTATGGTGTTTGTCTAGTGTTTTTAATTAGGGTTTTATGTTAATTTTAGTAGTTTTTAGTCGAGTTTTGTTAGGTTTTCACTTGTTTTCTCGTTTTATTGTTCTTTTCGTGTTTCTTGTTGATTTTATACTTAAAATGGTTAAATGAGTTCAACTAATTTGTGGATGGGGGTTATTTGTGTTAGGTTTTGACAAGAAGGCAAAAAGAAGGTGAAAATTAGCCCTTGGCTCGATTTGGCTCGAGCCAAGGCGGGTCCCGCGCACAGCTGCTCGGCCACTACCGAGCGCTGCCGAGTCCCGCCCGCAAGCCCGCGCGCAACTGCCAAGATCTGCCGAGCGCTGCCGGCCACGCCCGCCTAGTCCCGCGTGCAGCTGCCGAGTCCCGCCCGCAAGCCCGCGCGCAACTGTCGAGAGCCAGCGCCCACGCCTGCCGAGCCTGCCGAGGTCCTGCGCGCCACGCCTGCCGAGACTGCCGAGCAGTCGGCTCGACTGAACTCCAGAGAGTGGCCATCCACACCCGTCCTGCCGCGCCTGCCGAAAATGCTCGGCCATGCCCGCACGTGTCTGCCCACGCCTGCCGACAGCGACCGAGCCAAACTGCCCAGCGCCGAGCCACCTTGCCCATCTCCGAGCCACATTGCAATTTTGCCGAGCCAATCGAGCCCAACTCGACCCAAATGGTCTATTTTGACCATTTTGGGTCAAATTTTGTCAATGCATGGAAATCCAAGCTCTTATGTCATAATTGACCCATTTACCCCTAATTAACTTGTATAAATAGAACCTCTCTTTCATTTTGTAAAACACCTCCTCCCAACCCAAGCTTGGGTTTGGGACTTAATTTCTCTCTCTAGATTTAATTTTCAAGCTTTGCCTTGGGTTTGTAAGCTCAAGAAGGATTCAAGTACTCCCTTGGATCTTTAATTTCTTGCAATTTCAATCAAGCTTTTGGATTCTCTCTTTAATTCTAGTAAGCTTTCTTTTAATTTCCTGCTTTGTTCTTCATTTGTTTTATGCTTTTTGCCTTAGGTACTAGAAGTTGTGCTTGATCTTGTGAATTGTCTATGAGTCCTAGTTGAGTGAGAAATCTAGATCATAGATCAAGTCCTCGATTTATTTAATTTCAAGTAATTTCATATGTTTCATGCATTTTTCTTCATTTCATGCTTTCAGCCTTAGCACCTTGAATTCATGATGAAACATATGAATTGGCTATGGAATCTAGATGAGTGACACATCTAGGTCATAGATCGGCTCTTGGATCGTCTTGATTTTGAGTTTTTCACATGCTTTATTTGCAATTTTATTTTTATGCTTTGTTTCATGCTTAATCCTAGATCTAGGCTTTGTTTCTTGTTATTTTTCTTAAAGTTTCAAACTTTCATGTCAAATTGCAATGCTCTTTCTATCCATGCTTTCAATTTTTGCTAATTTGCTTTATTTAGGATTTTATGCATAGTTGTACCTTGTGCTTGCATGCTTGTACTTGGTGAAACATTGCATTTTCTTGCTTGTTTTCATTATTGCTTTGCATTTTCTATTTGAGGCATACGACGAGGCATTCTACCCACTTGCAATTTCAATTTCTAGTTTAGTTTGATATTTTTAATTGCTTTATTTTCCTTTTCCTTTTATTTTTCAAGTTTGAAACACATTGAAACCTTCAATCGAATCGAATTCCGATAATACCAAGCCATGAACCCGTTGAATATATTTCAACACCACTAAAACTCTATTAACAGTCCTCACACTCACTGGTCCATTCAAATCGAACCTTCTTGCGCAAGGCTTGAAAAAATGGCAGGCTCTTCTCTGCCGAGCGCGAAATGAATTGGCTCAAGGCATTGATGCGACCTGCTAAACATTGCATTTCTTTAACATTTCTAGGTGCCTTCATTTCCATGATTGCCCTCACCTTCTTTGGATTGGCCTCAATGCCTTTTTTCGTCATCATGTATCCCAAAAATTTGCCAGCTCTAACCCCAAACGCGCATTTCTTGGGATTGAGCTTCATTCTAAACTTCCTCAAGGTGGCAAATGTTTCTCTCAAGTCTTCCACATGAGAGGTGGCCTTGATACTTTTTACCAACATATCATCCACGTACACCTCCATGTTCCGCCCTAACTGCTCCTTGAACATTTTATCCACCAGCCTCTGATATGTGGCGCCTGCATTTTTGAGCCCGAATGGCATGGCCACGTAACAGTACGTTCCCTTTAGAGTGATGAAGCTGACTCGCTTCCAATCCTCCTTCGCAACCCTGATCTCCTTGATAACCTTGTGAAGCATCCATCATGCTAAGGAGTTCTCAACCAGAAGTAGAATCGACCAGTTGGTCAATCCTTGGGAGCGGGTAGTGGTCTTTTGGGCAGGCGCGGTTGAGATCACAAAAATCAATGCACATTCGCCAATCTTCTTGAGTTTTGGGAACCAGTACGGTATTGGAGAGCCATTCTGGGAATTGTATCTCCTGGATATGCTTGGCTTTTAATAACTTCTCCACTTCATCCTCGATGATGGCCTCTTTTTCAGGCCCGAAGTTGCGTTTCTTCTGCTTCACCGGCTTCATATCTGGACTAATATTAAGGCGATGTTCGGTCACTTCTGGGTCTATCCCCACCAGGTCTTGGGGAGACCAAGCGAACACATCGGTGTTGTCTCTCAATAGTGTAACCACTGAAACTCCACCAACAAAATGGCGCCGTTGCCGGGGATTTAAACTAAAACTCTTCTAACAAAATGGCGCCGTTGCGACTCGGCTTGGTTAAGGTTTTCGATTTGATTGTAATTTTTTTGTGTTCTTGGCTTGTTTTGTTATTTGACATTTTTTTTGTTTGAGTATGCAAGGCACGTATAACTATAATCATGGTGGATACATTCCCGGCATGGGAGGGCATGGTGCAAACCATGCCGGGAATGAGACTTTGTATAATGGGTATGGAAACGTGGGAGGGCATGGTGCAAACCACGTTGCCATTGGTGGACATGGATATGGGCAACCCGGCATGGGAGGGCATGGTGCAAACCATGTCGGGTTTGATAGTTTCTCGGGTGTTAGTGGTTCCCTCGGTGGTTATGGAGCTCCAAATTCCTATCCGAACGTGCAAGCTCTATATTCCTATCCAAACGTGCAAAGCCCAACTTCCGGCCCGTATGGCTATGATGCTACTCATTATAATTCGAATATGCATCGCCCGAAGCCCGGCCCATATGGAGCCCCTCCCGTTTTTCATTCCAATCCTATGCCGTCTACGACTCTAAGTGGAAATGTGGGGGGTGGATATCCGAGTCCCACCCCATATGGTGGTAATGGCATTCCCGTTCATGGTCCGAATATGCATAATGGTCGCATTGGGAATTCCGACCCGTGTCGAGGTTCTTCTACTCCAGATTGCTATTTTGGGACGAACATACCCATATCCCCTCAAGATCTCGAAGAGTATGAGTTGTTTGGTGGTCCGGGCTCCAACTTCACATGTGTCCCCCCCATCCGTACTATGAGAGATGTTATCCGACCTTTTTTGGGATGTGGATGGTGTGGAACGAGTGATCATCTTCCCGAATATTGCCCGGACCTCTCCTCGCCAACGCATCCCTCGGAGAACGTATATGGGGATCATGGACTTCATGTGGAACCCGGTTGTGCTATGTCATCTTTTGCTCCACCGCCGTCTCATTATCCGGTTTGTACTCCTCATGTGGGCCCTTATCATCCGAGTATCCCGGTGATTTCTACTACTCCACCTCCCGATCCGGATCCATGGGCCATTACAATTCAATTCTCAAGTCCACCTTCCCCTATCCCTCCGATCACGTTCCCCGATAAGTGTGGGGTACTTGATTTGTTTGACTCGCCGTCGGAAGAGGACTTGTTTTCATTTTCGGAAGATTTTAACTCTCTTGATCCTTTGCCCTTTACTTCAAAAGAGTCTTGTGAAGAATGGGTATATATGGAATTCGTCAAGGACAAGGTCGAACGGGTTTATATTGAGAATTGGATTAATGAGGACGTGGTTGGCCCGGTTTTCGATGTAGAGGGATGTTGTGAGGATGAGCCCCTTGTTCTTCTTGATGAGCCCGTTGTGCCTCTATTTGACCCCGCTTTGTGTGAAGATGATTCTCGATGTGTCGTTGAGGGCAACGATAACTTTTTAGAGGGGGAGGTGGGGGTTATTGATGATGAGCTTGAAAGAATTGACGATTATCTTGAGGAGGATGGAGAGAGTAAGTCGATTATTATCCTTGCAAACTCGCACCGAGAAGAAGAGGAAGAGAGGATGGTTGAAGGGTTTAGAGTTCTTAAGGATACCATTGAGTGGAGACCCGGAGTGATTGAGGGAGTTAGCTCTTTGAATTCGAGTCTTGAAGCTATGGTGAGAGCCGGGATGTGGAGGTTTTTAGAAGAGGGCTTGATGTTCGTACTCGCTGAGAGTGAGTGGGTGAATCCTATTCACATGGTGCCCAAGACGAGCGGATCGTTGGTTCTTGAAGATGAAGAAGGGGCATTGTTGGTCATGAGGGCTTCAACGGGTTGGAAGATGTCGATCGAGTTTAAGAAGTTTCATGAGGCCACAAAGAAAGATCGTTTCCCTTCCCCGTTTATCGACTACATGATGGACGAGCTAACCAACCAATATTCCTTTTATTTTCTTGACGAGTCTTCGGGTCACTTTAAAGTCACCATTCCACCCGAGGACCTAGTCGAGAAGAGCTTCAATTGCCTATTTGGAACATTTGCTTTTTGGCGGATCTTATATGAGATATGCAATGCGCCAAAGACGTTCCAAAGAGTGGATCCTCCAGACAAGGAGGAGATCGTTTTGATGGACCCTACCATTATCTTCCCACCTTGATCGAGAAGGGAGTACGTCGAGCTAATGACGTAAAACAAGCGCTTCTTGGGAGGCAACCCAAGTTCTTTCCATTTCTTTCTTTCTTTCTTTTATTGAAAAATCTAAAAACATTCAAAAATTCAAAAATCCAAAAACATTTGAAAAATTGAAAAATAAAAAAAATACATTTAGTTGAGTTCATGTACATATTTCCTTGTGTTTTTAATTTCGTGTGATTTTCTTTTCTAGATTTGGTTTTTCGACTTACAACCATTGGGCGATTTGATAAGTTAGTAGCGTTCATGAAGCCGGGAGATACTAGCCATGCTTGATTTTTGATTGGATTGCTTAGATGACT
>BMAC01000206.1:276982-290551 GCA_014905375.1 Phtheirospermum japonicum | reverse complement strand
CTATTTAAGTACCTTACGTCTATGGTACCAAAAAATAGAAGAAAGAGAAAAAAAAACGAGAGACGAATAAACAAGGATACGCTATAAATCCTTAAAGTTGTTGAATAACACGTTTTCCTTTTTTTTCGATTTTTAGTATATATTTGTAAAGAGAGGTGTAAATGATCTTGGCTAGTAGGGAGCCGATTAACGGTTCGAGCGTGGATAGACCTTAGCCAGGGCAAGGACGGGGGGACCGACTTGGTGAATTGCTTAAGTTCTTTTAGGGCTCGGAAGTCGATCTAAATTTCCTAAACAACTCACATTGTCGTTCTTTTAGCCAAAGACAACAAGCAACGTAGCGTACAGCGTCTCGATTTAACTTTTGTGCATTAGTTGAGGGTTGGTCGGGGGTAGTTTTGTCATTTTATGTTAGTTTTTGCTTGAGGACAAGCAACCATTCTAAGTGTGGGGTGGTTGATTTGCATATTTTTGTACATATTTTTGTTACCGTTTTTGTATCACGTTGCGTGTGTTTCACTTGCTTTTAGGTGTTTTAGGAGTCGAGTTGGCCGTTTTTCGTTATTTCTAGTCTTTCTTAGTTTTTATACGTTTTTTTTATTAGTTTTCTTAATTTTTCACTCTTTCATTTTTTCTCTTGGCCGTAAGACGTCCAAGCGGGGCCCGCGCTCGTTTGGGATCATTTTCACTCGACTCGGGAATTGACGGACAAGCAAGGAAGCGCAACGGACGAGGCTCGATAAACCGGCGGACGTAAAAAGAACGAGAAATCGAGCCGGGTGCAGCAATCCAGTCGACCGACTGGAAGTCAGTCGATCGACTGAAATCCCAAGATCGACTGCATTCCAGGGACTTTGGCCGTTTTGGACAACGCAGTCGATCGACTGCCGACATGACCGATCGACTGCCAGTCGATCGACTCCTTTTGCAGTCGATCGACTGAAAAGCAGATTTTTTTTGAGGATTAAGTACGCAGACGTCTTGTCCAATCAAACCAACTTGGAGAAGGACCTTTCTTCCCTAGGAGAGCTCCTTCAACCATAGACAAATCTTTTCCTTTTCATTTGATCAATTTAAATTCTAGTAATTAGTTAATTAGCTCTAGTTTAGATAAGTGTTAGATCTTCATTAGCTAGTTGTTGAAGCTTTTGTTTGGTATTTCTTTTGTGAAGAATCCTTCAAGTTGCCATTTCCATTTGAAGCTTTGGTTGAATCAAAAGTTTGGTAATATCTTTCTATTAATCTAGTTTGCTCTCATGTTATTTCTTTTTATCTTGTGTTAATGCTTGGATTATAGTTTAGTTGTTATTTTGCTTTTCAAAACTTCCATTTTCATTTTATAGCTTTCTAGCTTTTGAACTTATGCTTTTAAGTTGTTTAATTGTTTAGATCAATTTCTCAAATTTTTAGAAGCTTTATAAAATCTTCCTTCTTAAACTTAGATTGTTGCTAAATTAATGTTGTTGACTTTTTCAAATAAGCAAGACTTTAATTTTCCCTCCCTTTTCCTTAATTCAAATTATAATCTTTCTTAGTTAGCTAGTTTAGATTAATCATTTTTAAATAAGCTTTAATTCTCTTTTCACATTTTAATGCTTTTAAAACTTCTATTTCAATTTAAGGTCTAGTTATAAAACCTCAAACCAAATCAATGACTACTGCTTTCCTAGTTTAGATCAGTTTAGTTTCAATCGACAATAAGAGCAAATAAGAAACCGATAAGCCGATAGCATCCATCCTCGAGAGACACGACTCGGGGAGAACTCGCCGCCCTACAACCGGCTCCGTACTCTTGCGGAGACGAATTATGAAATAGCGCGTCGAGAATTCGTCGATCAACAACATTAACCGGGTAAATCAAGTAAGACCCACATCGATCGCTGAATCATCGATGGATCCACCCAGAGCAAATCCTATAGAGCCGAACCAGCCGGAAACTCGAAATGAACAACACAATATACCAAACCCACCACCGTTTAACCAAGACCAGTTCAATCATCAAGTTAACAATCATGGCATGCAACTGAATCAGCAACAAGTGCCTTACTTCTTTCATCAACAACCGTTCAATCAAAAACAATAATATCATCCGCCTCAACGCCCGTACGTACCACTTAACAGGCTGTTCCATCAACATGAGCCTCAGCCGGCTCGTATGCGTGAATTTGCTCGGCCCGTGATTGGTCCATCTTCATCATGCATTCGTCTAGGCCCAGCGGCCAGAGATTATGAACTCAAGGCCGTTCATTTCAATATTTTGCCTTCTTACCATGGGCGCCTAAATGAAGATCCGATAACATTCATCCGGAAATTTTACTCGGTCATCCAAACATTTCCATTGCAAGGACTTTGTGAAGATCAGTTGAAGATGAGATGTTTTCCGTATACGTTAAAAGACAAAGCAGAGACTTAGTTTTTGTCGTTGGTACCTGATTCCCTTACGAATTGGGATATGGTGTATGATCGCTTCATGGGGAAGTATTATTCAAATCAAACGACGGCTCAACTCCGAGTAAAGATAGCGTCATTCAATCAGACGGAAGGAGAAACGTTCCATGAAGCTTGGGAATGTTTTAAAGAATTGTTGACACAGTGACCACATCATCATTATCCACCCGAGCTCGTTAATCAATTCTTTTATGATGGACTTATTCTTACATTTCAGTATATGGTGGACAATGCTGCAGGGGGAGAGATCGGATCACGAACCGCTCAAGAAGTATGGGACATATGCGAGTCAATAAGTTACAATTGTCAACAGAAAAGTTCGCGGTCAAGGAAGATAGCTGTTCATGAAATCGAGATGTCACATTCATCCCCTGATGATACACAAATACTAGTCGAGTTAACAAGGCAAGTGGACTCGTTGCAAACTTAAAACATGCTTTTATCAAAAGGCATATCTCCAACATTGAAGACGTGTGGTATTTGTGGAGTGTATGGACATGGCACGAATGTATGTCAAACGATGTTTGAGCAGACAGGAGGAACCAACGAACAAGCATTCGCTGTTCAAGGTTATCAAACAAATCAAGTTGGGCAAGGGTATCAAGACCCTAAACCACGCAAAAATAAACCTTACTGGTGGAGAGATCATCCAAGTTTCTCATGGTCGAATCCTAATAATGCGGCGAGTCCGATACCGAACCAAAGACCACAAAATAATTTTGTTCCCCAACAACCATATCAACAACAATTGGGACAGGGTCGATTTTTCATTCTCAACTCGACCAATGCAACAATCACAACCGCAAGGTCAAGGTCAAGTACCATTTCCTCCACCTCCACCGACTCAAGCACCCGTTTCACCAACGCTCGAAGAGACTTTGCGTACATTTATGCAATGCAACGAGTTAAATTTTCAACGCAATGATAAATGGATGGATAAGCTTGAGACAGCCCTCGAACAACTCGCCAAGCAAGTAGGAAAGAATGAGCAAGGAAATTTTTCGAGTCAATCCTCACAAGCACAAGCAATCACAGTGCTAAGGAGTGGACGAGTTGTAGATAATAAAGTTGCATCTCCCGATGAAATCTCTAACCAGTCACAAGATCAAAACAATGGCGAAAACAACAAATCGAATGAGAAAGAAGGCGAGGAGACGACTATTACCGAGTCACCGAATAATGTTGAAAAGGAAGTCGAGCCCAAGAAGACTCTTCACAAAGCTTCTAATCCATATCGGCCTCCCATTCCATATCAAAGTCGTCTTTGAGGGGAAAAGCAAGATAAGCAATTTCTTGATCTTTATAACATGCTTTCCAAAGTTAATGTTAATTTTCCTTTGCTTGATTTTATAAGAAACATTCCCGCATATGTCAAGTTCTTCAAAGACTTGGCATCAAAAAAAAATTTTTTTGTTGAAAATGAAAAAAATTATATTTCAAATGCGGCGAGCGTCATCTTACGAAATCCCCTTCCCCCAAAAGAAAGTGACCCCGAGAGTTTTTGTATAAAAATTACCTTGGGAAATGGAAAAGAAACCCGGGGTACGCTTGCCCTTGGGGCGGGGATCAATTTAATGCCTTCGTCTATTTTTGAGCAATTTGATTTAGGTGCTCTTAAGCCGACAAAGATGAGACTTCAATTATCAGACCGATCGGTAAGGTACCCGAAGGGGATTGTCGAGGACGTCCTTTTGCAAGTTGGGAACCTTATCGTACCCATTGATTTCGTGATTTTGGACGTGGGTGAAGTTCGAGATGATAACCGAGAGCATACGATTTTGTTGGGTCAACCTTTAATGGCCACAACCAACACGTTGATTGATGTGAAGAATGGGAGCATGACTTTGTCCGTGTTGGACGAATCAGTCACATTTTCTATCCATGATTTTCATGCTACTCCATCTTCGTCCATGAACGCCGAGTGCTCATTTGTGGATTCCATTGATTTCATTGTGCAAGACAAGTTTGAGGAGGACTCTAATATCCATAACATTCTCGATCATTCCTATGATTCTTGGCTCGCCGAGGACGACGACTGGCTTGAGCCTAATTCCGAGGGGGTGATTGAACTTTGTGAGCTTGAAGCTGAGAAACCAGATATCGAGCCAAAATCCGAGCTTCAACCTATTCCAAGTCATCTCAAGTACGTCTTCCTTGAGGAAGGCGAGAAGAAGTCGGTGATCATTTTTGTCGAGTTAGCTGAAGTGGAAGAAGAAGCCTTAATTGGTGTTCTTAAAAAATTTCAAGGAGCTATCGGTTGGAGTTTGGGAGACATTAAGGGGATAAGTCCAGCCACATGCATGCATTATATTATGCTGGAAGAAGGAGATTTTTAAGTTGATCGACGAAGGGATCATCTTCGCTGCACCCGATAGCGAATGGGTGAGCCCCATCCATGTTATGCCGAAGAAGGGCGGGATCACGATTATCGAGAGTGACAAAGGATAAATTGTGCCGACACGGTTGACTACGGGATGGCGGATGTGTATTGACTTCCGGAAACTTAATGCCGCCACACAGAAGGATCATTTTCCGCTACCTTTCATCGATAAATTACTTGACAAGTTGGCTGGACACCAATATTACTGTTTTCTAAATGGGTTGTCCGGGTATTATCAAGTTTCCATTACGCCGGAGGATCAAAAGAAGACAACGTTTACTTGTCCATTTGGGACCTTTGCTTCCCGGAGGATGCCTTTTGGACTATGTAACGCGCCGACAACTTTCCAATGTTGCATGCTTTCCATTTTCACGGACATGATAGACGACTTTCTTGAGGTATTCATGGATGATTTTTCAGTTTTCGGTTCTTCTTTTGCGTCATGTCTTGGAAATTTATCTAAAGTGCTTGAACGTTGTATCGATAGTCATTTAACGTTAAGTTGGAAAAAAGTCATTTCATGGTTAGACGTGGTATTGTACTTGGTCATGTTGTGTCGAGTAATGGTTTGGAGGTCGAAAAGGCCAAAGTTGATGTAATTGAAAGTTTGCCACCTCCCATGAACGTTAAGGGTATTCGTAGTTTTCTTGGACATGCGGGCTTCTACCGGCGATTTATTAAGGACTTTTCCAAAATTAGTCGCCCGCTTTGTCATTTGTTAAGTAGTGATGTTCCGTTTTTTTTTATGAATCATGCTTGAATGCTTTCAATTTGCTTAAGAAAAAGTTAACCACGGCCCCGGTGGTCGTTGCCCCAAACCGGTCTCTTCCCTTTGAAATTATGTGTGATGCGTCGAATGATGTCGTGGGGGATGTTTTGGGTCAACGTGTGGATAGTCTCCTTCGTTTCGTTTATTACTCGAGTCTCATGTTAAACGAGGCTCAAAGGAACTATACAACCACCAAAAAAGAACTTCTGGTTGTGGTATTTTCTTTGGAGAAATTTCGTCCCTAAATTATTGGTTCAAAGGTGGTCGTCCATAGTGATCATGCGGCTCTTCGCTATCTTTTTAATAAAACCCAAAGCAAGCCGCGTTTGATTCGATGGATACTTTTGTTACAAGAGTTTGATGTTGAAATAAGGGATTGAAAAGGTTGTGAAAATGTGGTTTCGGACCATTTGTCCCAACTGGATAGAGAGGGAGTGAGTGAATTTGGTTGTTTGAATGATGTTTTTCCGTATGAGTTGACATGTGTTATTTCTTCATATAATACTCCATGGTTTGTCGATATTGTTAACTTTCTTGCTTGTGGTCACGTAAGTGCCAATTTATCCTTCCAAGAGACAAAGAGATTTCTTTCTAAGTGCAGGGATTATTTTTGGGATGACCCGTTCCTTTTTCGGTTCGGGAAAGATGGACTTATTCGAAGATGCATCCTCGAAGAGGAACAATGGAGTATTTTATCGTTTTTCCATGATCAGCAGTGTGGTGGCAATTTTGGAGGTCAGAAGATGGCTTACAAGGTCCTCCAATCAGGGTTTTATTGGTCGAGACTATTTAGAGATGCACATGAGTTCGCTAAGACATGTGATCGATATCAGCGCTTGGGAAACATTGGCAAACGTGACGAGATGCCGCAAATAAGCAATCTAGTCTTGGAGATTTTCGATGTGCGGGGAATCGATTTTATGGGACCATTTTCGGCATCGTTTGGATATGAATATATTTTGGTTTCCGTTGACTATGTGTCTAAGTGGGTCGAGGCTATTCCCACGAGAACATGTGATGCAAGAGTCGTGCTCAAGTTCATTCAAGAGCATATTTTTGGTAAGTTCGGGTTTCCATGGGTGATCATTAGTGATGGAGGTGCACATATTTGCAACCGGTCTTTCAAAAAATTGATGGCTAAGTATGGAGTGAAACACAAGGTGGCCACGGCGTATCATCCGCAAACGTCGGGCCAAGTCGAGACAAGTAATAGACAAATCAAAGAAATTCTGGAGAAGACCGTTCAGCTGAATCGTAAGGATTGGTCACTAACCTCAGTGACGCTCTTTGGGCATATCGAACGACATACAAGACAGTTCTAGGGACGAGCCCTTATCGGATGGTCTATGGCAAGGCTTGTCACCTTCCGGTCGAGATGGAGCACCGAGCTTATTGGGCGATTCGTGCAGTGAATTATGATTTGACACAAGCTGGTGCTACACGGGGATTGCAAATTGAGGAATTTGATGAAATACGTAATGACGCCTACGATAATGCGGATATTTACAAAAAGAAGGTGAAGGCCCAACATGAAAAAAATATCATTGCTAAAGATTTTTGAGCCGGCATGCAAATTCTGTTGTTTAACTCTCGTCTCCGGTTGTTTCCCAGAAAACTCAAATCTTGATGGAGTGGTCCATTTTTGGTTGAAGAAGTGTTGCCATATGGAGTTGTGAAGTTGGTCGATGAAAAGACCAATGAAAGTTTTCAAGTAAAAGACCACCGTGTTAAGCCGTATTTTCAAGGATCAAGAGTCGATCATGCTAAGGAGACTGTGACTCTCATTGACCCATTTTCGTCATAGACGATGCAACCACGTCAAGCTAAGTGACGTTAAATAAGCGCTTCTTGGGAGGCAACCCAAGTCTTTTAACTTATTATGTTTGTGTGTGTTTTTGTTTCTTGTAGTTTGATTCAAGTTCCTTTCATTATCAAGGTCCATGGATGATTTTCGGCACCAACTCTTCACCTCAAGTACGTATTCAGGGACGTCTCTCTTTCTCTTCCTTTTACCATACTTTACTTAATTATTTCATTTTATACAATGTGGACATTGTATGGTTTGTGTGTGTGTGTGGGGGGGGGGGGGGGGGGGGGGGGGTGTCCTTTGGTTAGAAATTTTTGTATGCTTGCTTGTGTTTGATATAGAGTTGTGTGTATTGGTATTGACTGGAACTTTGACGAAGTGACATGGTTAGATGCTTTGTTAGGATATTTAGACATTCGTTCGAACAATAGTGTAATTTTGGGGAATGAAGTGTAAATAATCTATGAAGTGTCTTGTCTTTTGTTCTATTCTTGTTTCGTTCTAAAGAGTCAAATACTCTTTACTAGCCTCGTTCTCCGATACCCTCTATAGGATTTTATGTAATTTTTATTTTTATTTTTATTTTTATTTTGGAGACGTTAATACTCCATGTGTTGAATTTGAATAGATGCTATCAGTTGCACCTAGCAAAGGAAGAATGGAGTTAATTAACTCTCGCTGTTGATTGATGTAAATTATGTTCGTTTTGTAGTACCTCATCTGTACCTCATCTCTATGGGTACTCATAAAAAAAAAAACTAATAATAATAAGTACAAGAAGAGAAATCCTTGTACATGTTAAGTTCTTATTTTGTTTTTTTTTTAGATTATTTTGTTAAAGAGGTGTATAGATGACTGGGCTAGTCGGGTGATGACTTGGCGATTTGAGCAGGGATAGAATTTGGCCGAGGCATGGATAAGTGACGTACATGGAGATCAACTCGTTACTTTTAGGTGTTCRGAAGCTAGTCTAAATCTCTTATCTAAACGTTATCGTGTCTTCCTTTTAGTTGAAGTTTTCAGTTGATTTAATGCATTAACTTCTTGAATCATTTGAATGCATTAGTGAATAGGTCATCGGGTAATTATCCTTTTCTAGTCTACGTCTAGATTTGATTTTTCTTGAGAAACAAGCAAAAAGCTAAGTGTGGGGGAGTTGATTTGTGCATATTTGTATGTGATTTTCGTGTGTTTTTGCATCGTGTGTTGTGTGCTTTTAGGGGTTTTAAGGGTATATTCTTCTCATTTTTTTTCTTTTTTATATTTCTCGTGTCATGTCGTGTTTTATGTACTTATATCATATTTTATAAATAAATATTTAATTTGGCTTTATTTTCATATTTTCAGCATGAGACGAAATAGACGAGATGGGAGACGGGCGGCCAGCACGCGTAACCTTCGATCGCGTCGACGCCGGGAGACGCATGCGTTGGTCGACGCCAACTTTCTGTAGCGTCGAAAACCATCCCGTCGGACGATGCCATGGCCGACGCACCTACCGAGGTTTTGCTCTCTGTAGCGTCGACCACACCCGCGTCGGTCGATGCCAACTTTCTGTAGCGTCGACAACTGCACTGTCGACTGACGCCCCGCCGAGTAGACGCACACGGTCCGACATGCGTCGATCGACTCTCATGCCCGCGTCGGTCGACGCACTTGCGGTTGAGCGGTAATTTTTGAAGAAAACTATAAATAGGCGGGAGATTTTTCTCATTTTCATCAGCAAATAACCTAGTGCAAGATTACCCTTCGCATAGAAATCATCAGTTCATAATCGTAGGAATTATTTTAAGATTTCGTTTGAAGACTCGTTTCTACATTTCTCGTCGTTTACGTTAGTTATTCGTTGCTGAAGTTTGCTTGATTGCTGCGTATCTTAGATGAACTATAAGTTCCCTGTATTTGTAGTTTGCTTTTGATTTGGTTTTCAAGTTTGAATGCTAGTTCGACTCATTTTAGTTTAATATTTCGCTTGCTTTTTTTTACTCGTTTTACATTCTAGTTTCTATTGCTTTTAATTAGGTTTAAATGATCAATTAGGTTTTTAATAATTGCATGCTTGTTTTTGAATTCGTAGAATAGAACCTTTACCGAAAAATGGATCGTGTGTTTAGTTTTAGAATCGTTGAACAAACATTTATAGACGCTTATTGCAATTTTTCGTGATTCGACTCGAGTCAACTTATCGCTTACAATAGCTCCGTTCTCTTGCGGACGAGCTTTTCAGTTTTAAAGCGAAAAAGTTTGATTCACGTCACATGGAAATATACATGGGTAACGGCATCAAGGGGTGGACAAGTGGCCTGAATAAGAGATCTGCGACATATGCTTTTTTTAGGGCCAAGTATTGTGCAATAACTGCATACAACGTTACCGGCAATCGGAACAAGAATGGTGTAAGCTTGCACTACCAATTGCCGTGTGATAACGAGATGATAATTGTAGTTCAACTTATCTGATTTTATGTTATGTATTGATTCAATTCTTACTTTCAATGATTTGGCGCTACTTATTTCATTGTTCGTTGCTTTCACTTTTTCCAATTGAGTCTTATCTAAAATGTGATGGTATGATACATTCATTTGATTGGAATGTATATGGAGCAAAATACAAAACTTTTTTTTTTTACCAACATATAACTTGACCTCATCAAGAACAAAAGCATAACAGCAAAATAACTTCTGTAGTTAACATTAAACTTTTTCCCAACCACCTAATAAGCCTTGTTGAGCAAGTATGAAGAAACAAGCAAAATGATTATAAACTAATAGCAGCAAGTATCAAGTACTAATAGAAAAATTAGATTAGCAAAAAGCCACTAAAACTCATTCCACTTTCTTCTTCATATCATCTGTCTATAGTCAAACTCGTAACATTCCGATCCTCTCTCTGGTTCCTTCCTTTTAATAGACGGCCTGAACCATTCGTCTTTTTGTAAATGTTTGTCCCTCAAAAAATTATTACCAAGAAACAAAAATTGTCGAGCATCGTTCGATAATTTTCCCTCAGATATATTCGCACTGCTCGTGCGTTGCTCATTAAATAATCCCGGAAAAATACGGTGTTGCCTCGAAATGGTAACTCTGAGGTGGTAAAAAGTACACGGTAAAAATTGTAACTTTGGTTGAAACGAAGAGTTACTATTATTGGATAAACGCTGCATGGGATTAAAATCTTGATTTCCCAAATTCAAATCCAACAAACGGGAATTATTTTCCAGCACGACAGGGACACAAGGCTGAGTAAATTCATCGACGGCATCGTAAAGGCGATTAAGATCGATACATAAATTCTCGGGCCGTTTAAAACCAACCCCTTCTCGTAAAGCTGAGCGTGGGCCCGTATCGTCAACAGTGATAAGTCCAAAAAGTTGAACTACCAAATAAAGGGGGTACTAACCTCAAAAATAGAGATCAGTGACCTAGAAAACCTCCATAAGTCCAAAAAGTTGAACTACCAAATAAAGGGGGTACTAACCTCAAAAATAGAGATCAGTGACCTAGAAAACCTTCAAACGTGACACAGCAACCTCCAAAGAATCCGCAATCGTCCCAGCGACCTCGCTTTCCTGCAAAACAGCGCCTAGAACGGGCCGGATTTCGAGCCCGTTAAGGCCCTCCGACGCTTAAGTTAATAAGCGAAAAACACACTTCTTCTCTCAATAATATTAGTGCACTCAGATAATAAATGCATAAATAAGCATTAACCTTCAAGAAAGAAGCCAAGGGCCCCTTTTATAGGGATGGGAGAAGATTCCCAATATCTAGGGTTACCTTTCGTAATAAGAATTTTATTTACATCAGGATTCCACAATCGCCTCTCAATTAAGACTCCTCATACTTGGTAAGTTCCCATAAACAATAAACTTCTCCATAGATATCCCAATTAAGCCGGGGCATACAGCCCACGACGCCCATAATGATTCACATATATTAGATCCACAAAACGGGCTCAAGTACTCAGCCCAAATTACAAGAGATCGCGACCCTGTATGAAAAGTCATCCCCATACTACAGGTCGCTACTCTTCACAAAACAATCCACTCGAATTACCACAGCTCGCCCACCTCCCAGGGGTACACCACCCCCCCCCCCCCCCCCCCCCCAGAAATGAGGTCGCTTTTCCACAAATAGTCACGTTTACCACATAATTTCACGTGTGGTTATTTTGGTCCGTATCAAACAGCAACAACATTTAGGTCAAATCCAGAAATACAACACCCAGGTTCTTTTCTACCCAAATTCTTGGAAAAAAGAGCAACGGGCCAAAAAGCTCTCGTCTCTGTAGAGCCCATCCAGCTCGACCCTCCTTTGGATTCCAAAGGGAAAATGAGTTGTCCACTCGGTATCCCAATTTCGCTACGACACGTAATAAATCCCCCGTTCCATTTAAATTTGTGTCTTCGTTGAGATCGAATTTGCCTTTCGTGGCCGATATACTATCCGAAATATTCTCTAGGGTTTTGCTCGTGCAGTTCAACCTATCCGAGATATCAGAACAAACTAATCTTTTTCCAACTGTCGCTTTGGAAATTTCTGGAAACTTGCGGGTTTGGAACGAAACGGGTGGGTTAATGGATAAAGAGCTGGAGCACTAAGACTCGCTCCTGTGTTCTCGTTGTTGAGAGTCGCGCGTCGTCATGCTGATGTCACTCTTCACTTATTTGAACGTTTGTAAGCAACTCCTTTGACACATAAAATTTTAATCAGGCAGATGAGAGATTGGAAATTTAATGGCTGACAAATGGAAAAGGAAATAAATGTTGAATGATATTCGGAATTAAAAGAAAATTGCGATGTCAAACAAATCTTGTTAAAAAAGGAAATGCGACATTAATTGGAATAGTAAACACATGCGGGAATGAGAAAGACAATAATGCCACTTTGCTTATTTATTAAGCTTGCAATTCAAATAAATCCAATATGATCCTAATCATATATATATATAGGGTTGGGTTCAAATGGAACCATGTCATTATATGTGAACTTAGAGACTCATCTCGACCATTAGATTGGATAATCTTGATGGTGGAGATTACGACACGTCATCATGTTAATTATGTAAAATATTGCATTAATTTAATAAAAAGGGTATTTTGGACATATATCAATATTTCGAAAGAGCACTGCATTGCTCTTTAAAAAGCACACGGGGAAAGAAAAGCACTACAACTGTATACAGAAAAGCATCACAAATTTCATTTTTATAAATAAATGTAAATAAATTTAAAAACCTGAATATTAAAAGTATCGCATGTTATTAATTTTAACACTACAGTACTGTATAAAAAAGCACCGTTAAATTACGAGTAATAATTTTGGATTTATTTTAGTTCTTTTATAACAACGTAGCAATGCTTTTTTAATATTATTGCAGTGTTTTTTTACTACGCTATCACTGCTTTTTCGATTGGCGATAATTCTATGGTTTAAGCCGTCCGAACTTCGAACGAACAACCCCCGTCATAGAACCGACATAGAAACTAGGAAATTTACAAATACCAGGCAAAATGGGATTTAGGGTTCGGGTTTTGGAACAGTCAAATGAACTTTTATTAGGGCTAATTACAAAAACAAACCCTAAACCCTGAGAATAAGCCAAATTACAAAGACAACGGTTAATCTTTGGAAATTCTCTATCTCTGCCAAAAAAACAAACGCCGCCACCACCACCAGCGACGGCCAGAACACCGCCATCACCACCTTCCGAAATTCGGAACTACTATATATATATATATGGGAAATTGTCAAATAGTACCTCAGGTGGAGGTCCGTTTGTCAATTAGTCCTCCATCTAATTTTAAGTCAAATAGTACCTACTTTTTGCCAAATAGTTCCAAAATTGTGATATGAATATACCACAATACCCTTACTATTAAAATAATAAACAATAATAATAATAATAATAATAAAATGGGCCCGCCTGCCCGCCGGAAAAATTTTTCGGCGAGATTTTTTTTTTTTTTTTGCCCAGCAAATATAAAGTTAGCCGCCGGCCGCCGGAAAATTTTCCGGCCGCCACGGAATTTTTTTTCCGATCACATTTTTTTTTCCTGATCATCTGAAAATATTTTCCGGCCACCGAAATTTATTTTCGGCGTTTTTTTTTTCTGCCCAAAATTTCTTACTGTATGTCTGAATTTCTTACTACATGTTCCATGGAGTC
>BMAC01000206.1:236181-254803 GCA_014905375.1 Phtheirospermum japonicum | reverse complement strand
GGCTCAGGTATAACCTTTCCCACTTCTTCTATCCTTAATTTTTTCAGTTTTTTACCTTTGCTAACCTGGGTGATTTACAAGATTCGGCCCAGTTCGAGAAAGATTTGGGGGAGACGTCTCAGGCCCCGATGTAGTCACGAGGAGGAGTGTGGAGTTTAGCTGACCTTCATGCAGAGCTCATTCCTTGAAAGAAATCTTCTGTCTAGCTTTTCCGAACAGACCTGTGTATGATAGCCTGTGTGGCTGGTTTGTCATTTTCCGACGTGTACTATGTATTCAAACTTATTTATTTAATGTTTGATTGATGTTTTTTGTCTTGTTTGTCTGCTTTGCAGTAGAACTCAACTAGCTCCGGGTCCGACATCTTATCCACGATGTTACGGTCGTGTGTAGGAGCTAACCCCATCATGAATTGCCTCGCCACTTCTCCGGGGCAGTTCAGGACTGACCTATTAAAGAAGGTCTGATTTGGGTAAGGGGGTACTTGAGGAATAGACGGAGGCATAATTTGGGGAGTGAGGGGAAGAGCAGTCTGAGGAGGGTTCTGAGAGGAAGAGGTGAGGTCAGTCCGGCTTCGTTTTTTTCGTTTCAGTTGTTTCTCTTCCTCTGGATTGGTCAAAGGGTTGACCTGCGGACTCTCGCCCGGGCTCTTCCGTGGTTCTGAGTCTCTCGTAATGGGCTCGGGAGTCCTCACTGGCGCCTGGGGTTGACTCTGGAGTGGCGCGGCAAGCAGGACCTCTTCCGTAGCTTGGGCAGCTCTGGCAAGCTCCCCAGAGGGCTCTTCTGGCTCCCTGCTGCCGCCTTGCGAGCCTTGGCTTCTATCTTTGCTAGCATCATTTTTTCTGAAATAGAAAATCGATATGGTAAAAAAAAAGAAAAAAAAAAGAGAGTGTTGATGAATAAATAGTAATAACAAAGAAATAAAATACTAATCTTGGGTGGCAAAGGACCGTGTCCTTGTTGGGAATTGAAGAAGTTCAAGAGCTTGACGGTAAGCGTCTTGGACAAATCTAAGGGGTTCTGGTTTAAGAGGGCAATTTTTTCCTTCAGATCTGACGACCTATCCCCTCGAGATAAGCGCATCTGAGGATGCAAAAAACTGATAGGTTTAGTAGGGAAGCCTCAATCCCCCGAGCACTGGACAAAGAAGAACTTCTTTTTCCAGGCCTTGTGAGAAGAAGGAAGACCTGATAAAAAATGGACGTCTGATCGTCCAGATAAGTAGAAGAAACCAGAGGAGCTCTTTGCTTGGAATAAAGAGAAGAAAAGATGAGCTGTAGGAGTAATTCGAGCATATTGGGCAGCCAGATGGAACCCGGCCATAACACGGAAGGCATTGTGTAGGAACTGTTGAACTGGGATGCGGTACAACCTAGAAATAGCCTGGATGAAGGGATGGACAGGCAGGCTTAACCCCGCGTAGAATTGGTCTACATAAAAAGTCAGATGACCGGCGGGAGGCGAGGACGCACCCTCGCCGGGTGCAGGATTAGTGAAGGAGAACATATCGGAGATAGGGAATTTGGCGCGGATTTCCTTGAGGGTCCCATTGCTAACTATCGAAGATAAGTTGTCAGGAGGAGGAGGAGGTAGGATCGCCGGTGGTCCCCTCCCCGGAGCCGTCGCGTAAGAATCAGCGGAGGAAAGGTTCACGGTGGAGGTGGATTTCACCGGAGATGCTCCCGACGAACTCTCCCTGGTGGAGTTGGTTCGGGAAGAAGAAATTGACATAATTAAAGAGTGTRTGAGGAGAGAAAGGGTACCTGGTAATAATTGCTGGGGAAATTAGAAGAGGATTACTGGAGGAGCAGAAATCGCCAAGATATTGCAAGGAAAAGAGAGAAGGAGCCTTTAGAGGGTTTTTGAGAAATAGAAAGATAAGAATGAAGGAGAAAAGGTATTTGGGGGGGACAAAAGGAAGGAGGATCAATTTGAAAAACGAAAATCAAGGAAAAAGCGGGATTTGATGGGATCCTCACATTTAATGCGGGCAGGGGAACCGTGCCCTGGGCAGTGAGCTGGAACGCTAACCGCCCTGAATAGGAACACGTGTTGTTGACCAATCAGGTACAATACCTGAAAAGACGTGTGGATGTGGCAACCGTTGGGGGAATATGGACCGACACCACTAGCGCCAATAATTAGGGCTGTTTTGGCAGGCGGATATCTCGGGATTACCAAGTACGAGAAATCATAAAAAACAAAATGATCACATTCATTTCGAAGGAGCCTGGGGATATTACCGATCTACCCCAAATGATTGGGGGGAGGAGTTGACAGGGCAGAATATATGCCAGACCTATCTTGGGGTAGCTCTGACCCAGAATAATTAAATAACTTAAGAGAAGGATAGACTAACTCTATCTCTACGAAAGATCTAGTTAGCCCTCATGGCAAAACAAGATGTGGGGAACGATGGTTATCCCTTGAGATCTCTGACTTGGTCATCTGCAAGAACACTAAAGTTCTGGAGATTATACCCAGTCGAAGCCCTAGGGGTGGAGTTTAGCCTGACCTGGGTAAAAGGCCTGGTTGAGTCCCCTGAGGAATAGAGCTCTTCCTCATTATTAGCAAGAGTTGACCTGTTGAACAGCAGGGGCGAGATGAAAGAGGAGCCGAAGTATCGTGGACTAGGTCAGATTGAGTGAAGGAAATAAGGAAGATCTGGAAAGAGAGAACTGTTTCTCAGATTCCCAACAAAGAGACAGGTGGGACCACTTGTCAGAATTTGTTGGGTAACGGTCCTTGATTCACGCCATGTGTTCCTTAGATCCCGGATGGGGTCCCCGTTAAGGAAAGCTATAAATATCTCAGCCTCAACTTACCAACCTACACGCGATCCCGTTCTCTTATGGGCGATCTTTTAAATTTTGACAAATCTTTATAAGTTTGATTCGAACTTTTGTGTACCTACTTATAAAGATTTGTCAAAAATTTAAAAGCTCACCATTATTTCCAAAGTAACCAACATTTGAACCAAAATCTTCTCTGAATTTTGAATACTTTTCCGTTGTTCATCAAGACTTAACTTTATAGTCTCAAAAGGTACATCTTCCTGTTCGTCTTGAAAACTCGTGCTCTCAGCTTCATGACCTTGTTGCCCCGCCAAAAATTGATCGTCTAGTTTATATTCTTCATGGCTCGTACAATCTGGGGCGGCGACAACTACCTCCTGTGGCTCATCATCAAATGTCACCAAACATTTATGCGTCATATGTCCTCTGCATCCACAATGATCACATATCACAGTGGGTATGAAGAACATGCTCATGAATTTATCGCTACTTCATACCATGTACGCAGAGAATCGGGCTTCAACTTTAAGTACAATTTCATAGTTTCTTCCTTCAGCACAAAAGTAAAGAGTCGCATCTTCACTTGATCTCTTATAAGCCCGAGAAGCGGTGAACCATCGGTGATGAACTCGTACTTTTGAATGAATTCTAGCGCATCTTCATTCCGTCGCCCATGAAAAGTCGGGAGATTCAATTGGTCATATTTGTCAGGAAAATAATTCTTCATTGCGTCGCTCAATGGAATAGACGGTCGAAGTTCACGACGCCAATCGAACGGTGGTTCATCGTACGGATAATACTTTTTTTTTAATTTTTTTAAAATTAAAATTTTCAATTTTTTTAATTTCTTTTTAATTTTGAAAAATAAATATTTTCAAATTAAAAATAATATTTTCGAATTTTATTTTTTTTTAAAGAAAATATATTTATATATATATTTTTTTTACGAAAAACGGTTTGATAAATCTTGGGTTTTGGTTGTAAACGAACCTTGCAAACACAACACTCAACGCACAAGATTAAACGCACCGGTGGAAAATAATAAAAACGAATAAAATGAAGAATCACAAATAAACACAATAGATAAAATAAAAACGCAAATAAGGATACGAATAACAAACACAAAATTCAAAACCTTTAGTTTTCCCCGGCAACGGCGCCAATTTTTGATTCGAACTTTAGTGTACCTACTTATAAAGATTTTTCAAGAATTTAAAAGCTCGCACGCAAGAGAACGGGATCGCGTGTAGGTTGGTAAGTTGAACCGAATCGTCTCTCAAGGAAAATTAGGCTCGGAAGTTCCTATTGTGTTTGTTGTTCACGAATAAGAGAGTAAAATAAAATTCTAATCTAAACACATAAAATCAAGAATCTAATTCAAACGAAGAATAATAAAAATCAAGGTTTTTTGAAAAGTTTTATGAATCAAGGGTTCTAGAGCTTCGAATCGTTTCCACGATCTCTTGGGAAAACCCCAATTGATGGTTCACGACGATTCTAGGATCTAGACCCGTTAAGTCTAGCCAAGCAATTTCATCAATCTCAACATAATAATCCCAACATCATCATCACCAATAGTATTATACAATTCTTCATCATACATGGGGGGGAGGGGGGTTGTTTGTTTGAAGATCAATTATTAAACTGTCAAGCATCAAAAATCATAAGAACTAATTAAACTAAATTAAAACGAAAGGAATTAAAGACTTACTAATTAAACGAGAAGAAAGGTGCAGCGTTCCGGAAGCGAATCTTGAATCTAAATTATCTAAACTATCTAAGAACTAATATAAAACTAAGAAATAATGAGAAGTAACTACGAAATTAAACGGCACTCATTGGGGTTGTCAGCCCCTAAGAGGCCTTAAAAACCTAGAAATATGATTGTGAATGTAAAAAAACAAAATACATAGGGTATTTATAGTTGTGGGAAGTCTTGGGTAGTAAGAAATCCTTTAAAACACGTTTTCTGGGCAGTCGCGTCGATCGTGCGTCGATCGACGCGTTTAGGATCGATGCTACAGAGAGTTCGTGGGGAGTTGCGTCGATCAGAGTTTCTATAACGGTTATTTCATCGACCGACGTAAACTGGTCGACGCGGGCGGACTGGCGCAGGCTTGGTCGGCAGATGTGCGCATCGCTCAGCAGGCTTGGTTGGCAGTGCTCGGCAAGGCTGGTTGGCAGGATACTATAACTGTTCCAGATGGAAAACCGTTATAGAAAGTCAGCAGTTTCAAATTCTTCAAATCGCGGCCCGTTTTTACTGAAACTCTAATTGTTTGCCCATCCTTGACTAAATCCAAACTCAAAATACCTAAAATAAACATAAAATTAATTAATTATGATTAAAATACGATAAAACAAGTTGGAGATAAGAAAATACAAAAATATGCTCAATCTATCAGACTTTCATCAAAAATAATAATAATAACGAACTAAAATACTAAATAAAATCAAGACAAATTCGTGTTAATCACTTCATATATCTTTTAAGAACCAAAAGTTTGTCTAGCTAAAAAGAGTAAAAAGCTTCAAAGAGGAATGCATCAATGGAGGTTTTGCTAACCAAGAAGATGAAAAATAAAACAAAGCAATTAAACCTACACTAGAGAAATTGAAATGCCATGAAAGACAACATAAGCTAAGATTCAATAACCAACACAAGAGAAATCATAACAACACACTAATAACACAAAACATTAAAAGGAAAGATTACTACTAATTTTTGCATTCCAACAAAAGTTTCAAGTCTTCAAACAACAAGCACCACAAATGAAGGAGGTGTCACCCACTCCAACACTTACTTAAGAACAACTAACTAACTAAGCTAAACTAGACTAATTACTAAGTTAGCTAAAACTACACTAAACTAGGGTTCTTGAGTAATGAAAAGAGTAAAGGCTTGGAGGAAATGGAACAAGTCCAAATTCCACCAAGGAGAGTTTGGATAAGGTTGGAGAAAGATGGGCATATATATACAAGGTCACAGGGGTAAAATTGTCAAAAAGGTATAAAATTCACGAGTTGGACTTCGACTCAGTCGATCGACTGAGGAGCAGTCGATCGACTGGCAGTCGATCGACTAAGGGTTAGTCGATCGACTGCTTCTCCCAAAGTTGCCAAACCTTCTGTACTCCAGTCGATTTAGAGAGATATAGTCGATCGACTGGTGAATCAGTCGATCGACTGAAAGCCAGTCGATCGACTGGTTCGACTGCTCTGACTCGGTTTTTTCGTTTCTTCTATAGCTGTCTGCCGGTTGTCGCTCCTTGTTCGCACTGTGTTTCTTTGCTTTTCCGACCAAAAGTACGAAAAAGAGTAAAAATATACGAAAAACTACTAAAAACCGCACAAAAGCTATAAAAACCTAAAACTAACAAAATAGGCCAAACGACTCCTAAAACCCGTAAATGCAAGCAAAACACACGCGAATGCGACACAAAACGGTAACAAAAAAGTGTACAAAAAAGTACAAATCATATGTCAATTGTGCAAAATCTTTGAATATGGAAATTATGGTGACTCAGCCTTTTTGTTACAATAAAATCTTTAGATCACCATATATTGGGGGTTGATTAGCAATTTACGTCTAAGATAATGATTACCGAATTATCTATCTTATCTATCTTTGTTAATTACCATAGCATGTTGGGTAGTGCCTAAACGTAAAAATGAATACTAAATTAACACAAATTATATATGTAACCACATGTTAATGCGAATGTGTGTAAGTTTTAGTTGAATCTCTGAAAAACTCTTTATGCAATGAAACCACATGTTTTATTGTATATGTAATTTCTGACTCTCCGCCCTAGTTAATACTGTGTTATGGGTAATTTTTGTCTCCAGAAATTAGTCACAAATTGTATCACGCAATTTGAGATTAAAAAAAAAAGATTTTTTGTGAGAAGTCAATTAATTTCAAACGATCCTTATTATGAGTTTTTTTTTATAATTTCGTCTGCAATTATTATTTTATGTTAATATGGATATTAGACTGATTCAAAATTATTCTATTATCAATAATTTGTGACATTTATCAACTTCTGCTAATTTATGTGTCATATTTATTTTCCTAGTAAACTATATGTTAATACCTTTTTTAAGATATAAATTATACGATTGAATCGATTAAATATATTTTCATATATACACAATTTTTCTATATAAAGATGGTGTTTATTGAGATATAATTTTCAATATAAACACAAACAGAATTTCAGTAAATCTGGGGAAAAAATTCAAGAAAAAGTAGTAGAATATACACAAGATTGATAATAAACCAAGAAATAAATTGACAAATCAAAATTAAAATAGATCAAGAAAAATAATAGAGATAATTTCTTTAAATATAAACATAATATACACAACATTGATAAACCGAAACTAAAACAGTTCAAGAAAAGAAAAGAAAAGGACCCATTAATATACATATACATTTTTTTCAATTTAAAAATAAACGGAATTTGATTGGATCTAGAAATTTAGATCAGAAACAAAATGTACACATTTGATAAATCAGATTTAAAAAAGATCAAGAAAGATTCTCAGTTAAAATTAAAACATATCAATAAGAAATTAAAACAGATAAAAATATATATTAGATAAATATTTGCGGTTCTGATTTAGAATTTCAATAAAAAAATCCAATTCCAATTAAAACATATCCAGAAAAAATAAAACGAATAACAAAATAATCTGTTAATTAGAATAATATTTGGAGATACACGTCATAAAAGATATTATAAATTAATAACCATATCTGAAATACGTAGAAAGTGTTAATTAGCCTAATATTTAGGAGATTACACGTCATAACAAAATAATCACAAATTAAAAATTATAATTGAAAGACATAGAATTAGTCAGTTTGGTATGATCGTAAATAATTTCCTATATCAAAATAATCTCCTCAAATTAATAAAAACATCAATCCAAATTGTTGTGATCTAATTTTTTTTTTTCCGAATTAGTATTATTTGAATGTTTAAGAGAAATTTGTTGTTATCTTAATTTATGGAGTAAATTAGTTAATTACCTTTTAAATACCAAATCCCAAAACTATTCATTTAAATTTACATATTAACAAAGATTTCCTAAAGTGTATTCCATATAATTAATTAATGAAACTCAGACAAAATAAAAAAAGAGGTCAAGTCAAATATTTACATTAAATTTAAATATGATGTTTACTATATCAACATACATTAATTTTCATCTCCACTATGTTTCCAAAGTCAAAATAGTGCCCTCTTTTTTACATGGACATCTTACGTATTGTTAATCACACAGGAAAGATCAATTTATAAGGCAAGTAGTGGTAAATTCTCAATACAAAGCAACCATTTTTTAATTTAAATGGCGGAATGTTTCGTATGCATATCTGGGAAAAAAATTTATTTGAGTAGGGTGCAGTTTTCAGAAAAACGATCAATTGGGCCTATTTATAATTAAATTGAAAATAAGGGGTGGCCACCCACAACCAGTTTACCCAATTTCCCATAAAACCCACTTCACCCGTTTTCCCAAATTGAAAAACGATCAATTGGGCCTCATCCTCTGAATCCCCACTCCACCTGTTTTCCCAATTTCCCATAAAACCCCTCCAAAAAAGAAGTTTATAATAATTATTATTATTCCAACAACAAAACATAAAAATAGAAGCAAAAAAAAAAAGCCCAAAAATTAACAAAACAATCTCCTTCAAATCTGAAATCTCGCCACCGGTGGATCGGACGGCCAGGCATCATCCGATGGGGGACTCGCTGCGTGAACCATCGATCATAGGCGGCGAAGTTTCCAAACTTGTCGAGCAAGTGAAGGAGTTGCAGGAGGCGTCGTCGTCTCTCATTTCCCGCACGTCCCGCGAGGAGGACGCGCTGTGGCAGCGCGTTGCTTCACTTGATTCTTGCATCAAGTCCCCCCGTAGCGCTCCGTTAACTCCGATATAGTATACTATGTATATATTTTTACACACGCGTGGAGTATATTTTTGTTCTGCGTTTTTTTTTTTTTCTCATTTTTGTTTTTGAATAAATTGCAAGCTGGAAGAGGAATTAGTTAGAGTTAGATATGTTTTGAGAATGATAACAGTAAGAAGCTAGCTGCTGTTCATGCCAGAGTAAATATCCACCTGCTAAAGTAAAAAATCAATCAAATGTCATTTTTATCCCATATAGTGAAAGATGAACATGTTAATGCCCGAGTAAATATCCACCTGCTAAAGTAAAAAATCAATCAAATGTCATTTTTTATCCCATATAGTGAAAGATGAACATGTTAATGCCCGAGTAAATATCCACCTGCTAAAGTAAAAAATCAATCAAATGTCATTTTTATCCCATATAGTGAAAGATGAACATCTGTCCCTCTCTCTTTAATTTTATTGTAGTCCAATAAAATTTGTTGCGGTAACATTAAAATGTTGACTAAAATTATTGCACGTGTGTTTTGAAAGAATTGTAGACTTGATTGATAATTTTAGTTAAAATAAAATTTATGGTATAAAGCGTATTAAATAAATTGCTTTATAAATTTTGCGCAAACAGTTATGTTATGCCAGATTAACGGGTCATAACCGTTAGGCCATTTGACCCGATACTATAATGTATTAGTTTTTGTACTTTGATGTATTGGTTTTTTAGTGTAAAGTATTAGTTTTTCATAAATTTCTGACTCGTGCTATGATGTATTGATTTTTATACTGTAATATTTTTGTACTATGATGTATTGATTTTTTTTATTATTATAATGTATTGGTTTTTGCACTATAATGTCTTGATATGAAATTTTGGCCTAACGGATGATCCGTTAGTTCGGCCTAACAAGAGTGTTGCCCATAAATTTTTTGTCTATAATAATAACGTTTCAATAATTATAAAAGTCGTAATCTATTAATAAAGATAAACAAAAACTTCTTAATAGTGGATATGATCAAAACTAATATAAATATATTCAGAAATTAAAATTCACAATCACAATATTGGATCGTCACGAAAACGGTAAAAAACTATGGAAGAAAATAATTTTGGCTGGAGGATGTTATTTTAAATGCTGACGACATTCGGCAGTCCACATCCGTTCTCAGGAAAAAACTGTAGTAAGAATAAAATTTGCTCTTTATCGATTCAGCTTCGATATTTCTCTCTAAGTGCGTGAATCGTTTGAGAGCAATTCCTTAACTTTACATAGGCACATTTTACTTGTGTAAGAGATCTACAAAATAAAGGAAGAAATACCAAAATAAAACAAGTAAATATCATTAGTTAGGAAAACAAGATCAAATTCTCATAATCCTAATAATATTTACTAGTTTTAAAAACGAAGTCTACTCTAAGTAAAGAAATATACATAATCTATCTATATATATATATATATATATATATATTGTGTGTGTGTGTGTGTGTGTGTGTGTGGTGTGTGTGTGTGTGTGTGTGTGTGTGTGTATAATATAAAGGAAACAAGACAAAATCTTAAATTTCTAAATAATATATATAACAATATACGAAAGCTAAATAAGAGAAAGAGAATTAAAAACTAGATAATATACATGATAATTATCAAACATGATAAATATCAATTTTTTCCTAAACAATTAAACCATGTCTAGAAAGTTAAAATATTAAATAAGACAAAATAAATTATTTAATTATTAAATCACGTGTTTGGAAAATACGTTACTCAACAATGTCCTCATTTCTGTCTTTCTTGGCCAAAACATATATGATGAAAACCCCAAGTATGAACTTGTATAATCACCAAAAATAACCCCCATGTTGCAATTAAATATAAGATGGTCAAGAAGAATGTTATGACCTTCGGGACAATATTTGCGGAAGCAAACGAAAACAAACCTTAATAAATTGGGGTAAAAGGTCATAGTCATTCTACAGTAAAATAGATAACATGATAAAAAAATAATAATAAACATTAAGCATAGTTTATCAAGAAAAACATAAAACATCTCTTATTGAAAGAGATCATCAAATTTCGAAGTAGGATCACTTCGTTCCGTCAAAACAACTTCAAAACCGAACCCTATCCCATCACCAATTTCATTGCGAAGTTTGAAGATTTTCCGACGATGGTCTATTCCTTATTGAAAGAGATCATCAAATTTCGAAGTCGGATCACTTCGTTCCGCACAACAACTTCAAAATCGAACCCTATTCCATCACCAATTTCATCGCGAAGGCCAGTACGCAAACCAAAGCCTGAAGATTGACCAACTCCCCCTAAATGCTACACAAGTTTTACAGTGGCATCCACAGCGTCATAGGCAGCAACATCCGCAGATTGATTAACTCCCCATAAATCCGAAACTCCTCCTAAACAAGGCACAATCTCTTGAGTTGGGTATTTAAAGTAATTTGTGTATCTATTCAGGAACAAATGGACCAGTTTCTACTTCAGGAACAAGCATAAAGAAATTGTTCACTTTTATCAGGGGTATTAAATGAATGGAATTGAGACATGGATGGAATATAATGAAATCGGGAGAAGAAAACTTACTTTTAGAAGACAATTATTGGACTAATGATAAATAAATACGAATACAGCAGAAAAATGGGTAGAGACCAAAGATCTTGAGCGACCGATCCCTCCTTCCGGGGGGGTCCGAGCCATCAGTGAGATACCACTCTGGAAGAGTTAGAATTCTGCAGCCATCTTATCCACTGAACTAGCTAGAATGTGGCAGACATATATCTACACAGACCAATCAATAGTTCAAGTCACACACTCTCATAATCCATTTTCTCTTCAGAAAATTCCCCTCAACCTCACAATATTATTTATTTGGGATTATTCTTCAAATAAACAACTCACACACACTCCCTTTTCAAAAAATCTTGGTTTTCATTTTCCTTGTGATGGGCCTGGGAGCAAGGCAGTAGATAAAAGAAGGGGCCAGGCTCCTGGGTTTTTTAAAGAATAGATTTCTTCATATTCATCTAAAGATATATCTTTCACTACAATAGTTATATGACAGGTAGTTGAGTCGATCCACCTACACGTCTTGCTTTTACTGCTATATTGGCTGTTTCTTCTGTATCGAGGATCATCGAAACATGATACTTCCTGAAAATTGAAATTCTTTTGTAATTTCTTACATAAGGACTTAGAAATACCGGGTCCCCACCTACACAAGCAAATTCCCCTTAGAGGAATGGCAAGGCAAGGGGGGCAGCGAGTAGGAGAAATGGAGGGTTGGGCTCTAGAAGGATTTGGTGCTCATATTTTACAAGAGATGCTTATTTATAAATCTGATGAAGAAAGACTTTTGCTTAMTATTCCAATGCAGGAAGACAAAAATGGGTTTTTGTGAATTTGTAATCCTTTCATTTTTTAAAATTTAAACCGACCCTATATTTCCAAGGGTTAGCTCCCTTACAGTATCGTCACCGCAGTAGAGTTTAACCACCATTCACCTACATCTCCTCATTTTGGTCCGAAAGAACAGCATCGCCAAGCAGTTCGAGAAGTTGGGAACAGAGAGTAGTAAAATAAGTAATAGCCTCATTAGCATACTGTAGTTGACTAGTAATATCGAATGAGACACTGGAATCACAAAACTTTGGGCACACTCCACAGGTTCACGAATGCCAGCAGAGATGCGGTCGACATCATCCAAAGTAGCATGCGAGATTGGCATTTGGGGGGGGGGGGGGGGGGGGGGGCATCAGAAATAGGAGAAGAATCAAAAGCAGGGTGAGCAGGGGCAGAAGTAGCTGGATCATCGTGATCATAAGGTCTATCTTGATCATCGGAGTACACCACTAAGATATCAACCAAAAGCGGCGGGGCGATAGAAAACACATTTGGATGTTCGAGTGGATGAACTCGGGGAACCAGACCTTGAGACACGAGCACCTTGAAAATCAAATTGGGAAACAACAATGCCAACTTTTTCAAAGAGTATGTGGTAAAGAATGTGATGGCATTGAAGGCATGAGCGCCAATATTGAATGGCATCCGCATTTTCAGTCTATAAAGGACTAGAGCATGAAACTCGGTGACCAGGGAGTTTTTATTTATAGGTGATCCGAACTTTTATGTTTCAAAACTAAAATTCAAGTTAAACCATGTGCGTCTACATTTGAAAACAAGTTAGTTCGCCTGCAAGAGAATGTGGTCACTCGTAGATCGGAAAGTTAAACCGGGTCGATTCTCTCGAGGAGTGGAAATACGGAGTCAACGATGTTTATTATGAATAAAAACACAAGTTTTAATTCTAAACACTGATTAACACGTATATGTCTTGATTTTTAGTTAGTATTTTAGTTACTTTTTCTTATTATTTTTGGTATAAGTTGGGTAGTTTGAGCTTAATTTCGTATATTTGTACTTCCAGCTTATTTTACCACATTTTGATCTAGATTGATGCAAAGAAGTGATTATTTGTGGTTTTTCACTTTATAGCTAAGTAACCGGAAGAGCTCAGCACGGAAGAGATGAAGTATGATGATCGAGATGCAAAGATCGAGCTTTCCGGCGAAGAAGTAGAAAGAATTTAAAGCTGCCAGTTTTCTATAACGGTTATTCTTCTGGAACCGTTATACTATCCTTGAAGGACTGAGGCGCTGAATTGAAGAACTAACGGTAGCTTTCTATAACGGTAATTACCGCTACCTTACCGTTAACGCTTCCGTTAAAATGGCCCAGAACCGACATAAAAGCCGGATTTCGGCCCAAAATCATCCCACAACTATAAATACCCCATAATTTGGATTTCAAGCATACTTTAGCATAGTTTAGGTCACTTTTCCTACTTTTTACTATTCCTCGGGTTTCTAAGGCCTCTTAGGGGCTGACAACCCAACGAGTGCCGTTTATTTTCTTAGTTACTTTTCATAATTCTTAGTTTTAAATTCTTAGACTTTAGATTAGTTTAGATTAACTTTTAGATAGGTTAGATTCAAGATTTCTTCACCAAAACGCTTCGGTTCATTTTAGTTAATTAGTAAGTATTTATTTTAATCGCTCTTTAATTTATTTTTCATGCTTTCATGAGTTTAATTAATTTTATTAAAATAATTATTGATTCCATGATGAATTGATCTTGTGATTGTTTTGAGATTGGGATGATGATTTTGTTGATGTTAGTATGCTAGATCTAATGGTTATAGAGCCTAGATTCGTTGTGAACCATCAATTGGGTCTTCCCAAGAGATCGTGGAGACGAATCGAAGCTCTAGAACCCTAGTTTTCTTTAATTGTTCAAAAAATCAATTAATTAATTTTCTCTTAGAATAAATAATTTCTAGATCCAAATTCTCTTAGTTAACTTAATCTTAGGTTTTTAGATAATTAATTCTTAGTTTAAATAATCTCTAGATCTAATTTATTAGGTTATAATCAAATTAATCTTTAGATTTAATTTATTGCTCTTAGTTTAATTAATTTTTAGTTCTTAAAACTCTCAAACAAAACCCCAACCATGTGTTATTTTTTTTATTTTCTTATTCGTGAACAACAAACACAAAATGAACTTCCGAGCCTAGTTTTCCTTGAGAGACGATTCGGTTCAACTTACCAACCTACACGCGATCCCGTTCTCTTGCGTGCGAGCTTTTAAAATTTGACAAATATTTATAAGTAGGTACATAAAAGTTTGAATCAGACACATAATCAAAAGGGGTTTTTGTTCTGAAAATTTTGAAAGAACTAAATTTAAGAAAACTCGATGAACCTATCTTGCTTCGAGGGTGTCAACCTCTTTGCTAGAGAAGTTTTATCGATTCCCGAACTCAACAATAACTATTATTACTCGATTTAAAGACTGATCCACCAAATATCATTCACACATTTCATCAAACAGTAGATATGCATTCTCCAAACATTATCCAAAAGTAATTGTAATTGAAACTAACACACCAAGTTACCCAAATCGGAAATAGTACGAATCCACTAATTATCATAAAAAAATCCGTCACCAAATCGTTCATAAAAACATAACCATAGACAATTCACAATAAATATCCAAACATGATATCAAAAGATTACTATCTAACATGAATCACCGAACTAATTAATGAGATAAAAGTTTATAGTTTACTAAATCTTGAGAAAAACTCAATCACGATACTACGATGAATCCTTGCCAAATCCAGCTATTCTGGGAAATGAAATGAACCTCACTAAATCTGGGAAGCTTATCACGAACCTTCGTCTCCAGCGATTATCACGAACCAATCGAACTTCTAAATGAATTTGTCGTAAGGGCTATAAGTCAAAGGTCGAGAAAGTTGTCAATTCTCTCTTCCAATGTATATGATCTAGTCTAGGGATGAAAAGATGGGTTTTCTCTAAGAATTTCTGAGTTTTAAAGGCTCAAAAGCCATTTCGTAACTGAAGAATCCCGAAAATCTGCATTTGTAACGTATAAGTCCGATCGGATGAAAGTTTCTGTCCTCTTGTCCGGTCGGACGTAGAGCTTATCTGATTGGTGTGTGTTTTGAAGGTTAATCCATTCGGTTAGTGGACTCATCCGATCGGAAAGGTGTTCTTTTGGCTATTTTGAGCACTGAATCCTTCATTTTTATCTCCTGGTTTTGTCAAGTGACTCAGCTATAAGAGTAAAACAAGAAAAATAATTTAAATGACCAATTATTGAATGAAAAGTCAAAAAGTTAAGCAAAAGGCCAAAGAATGAAAAATCATGCAAAATCATGCAAAATAGCTTATTCTTAACTTAAAAAGACGGTAAAAAGACTCAAACATGACTCAAAATCTGTACAAAAGCGTAACAAAAACGTACGAATCAACCACCCCGTGCTTTATTGGTTTGTTCGTCCTCGAGCAAATGAAAGAATCAAAACCAAGAAAGAATGAAAGTAGTTAGATCAAAGAGTCATGGTGTGCATATAACTTAGTTTTGAAAATATAAACACTTTTGTTGAAAACTCTCAAGCTAAGCTCCTGTTACCTTTTCACCTTGAAATCAAAAGAATGTTTCCTCTCAAAAGGGAAATATATATGATGGTGCACTCATTCGCTCGTGTTTTTCAAAAGGTAAGTGTATACGCTCGAGTCAACATAAACATGCATTCAACGACTCGTGAAGATAAAAGACTCGTACATCGCATATAGGTGAGCACATTTAATCAAGAATCTGATTAGGACTTTTAAGGGTTGTAATGTAGGCTCTTTTATAAGGTATGTCATATATAAAGATGTGTGGCTAACTCGCGAATAAACGCAATCAATAACTCACTCAATTAAATATTTTTAAGCATAGAGCATAGTTTTGCTTCTCAATCCTCCTAAAATAACCATGTACTATTATTTTTAGCCTTTTATAACTAAGTCTATTTCTCACCCAAAACCCGAATACTTTCCTTTATACATAGTCTTTATTCTTAATATTTGGATGCTCTTAAAGAACTTAAACACCCTTAATTTCCTCTTTTTTTTTTTTAATTATAAACGCCACTAATTCTCACCCTGCAATCGTCAATCTCAATAGACCAATTATAAATAAACTCTCATCTCACAAACTTAAATGAAATAAGAGCTATAATGGCGCTCATGGCTAACAAAGATACGGGATAAAGTCTCAAAGGGACTTATTGGGAATTTATAGTGGTTTTTATTTCTGAATATAGCCGGAACTGGGTTTTATGTGCCTATTGTCATTTTCGAAACCGAATGTTCGTATGCAACTTAGAGACTTCTCAAAATACTTCTTGAATCACAGCATGTAATGTTGATAAACACACAAGGCTTCTTACAAGGGTTTTATTCAAACTTTGAAAGCAAGGTGATCGAGTTTTAAAAGCTTCACAAAATTAATAACGACTAAGTGTTGTTTTAAATAATTATATAAGTAGGTTTTGAAAATTTTTGCACTAAACAAGCTCAAAAGACTCCAACGATAGATCATACCATTCATGATTTCAACAGGCAAGCCAGTACAAACACAAATAAGCATGGGAATAATGTCAACTAAAGCTGGCTTATGCAATTGTTCAATTTATACGTAGTTACTCAATAAAGTTGCAAAAAAGTTAAATAAAACGATAAAAATGATTCAAAATTAAGCATGCAGCCAGATACATCCGGTCGGATATAGTTATCGTCCGACCGGATTACCATATTCGACCGGTTATCGTCCTTGTCCGATCGGATAAGAGGATATTAAGTTTTATCCGGTCGGATGTTACTGTCTATCCGATCAGATGATACCTTTTTCGGTGAATTTTGACCGATTTCACCCCCTTACAAAAAGAAATTAGCAATCTCCTGGTTGCTGACCAAAATAAGTAATAAACGGGGAAGGATCAGTTCAAACATGCAAAAGTTCTAATCAATTATTTAACACAGACACCCACGCACCCAACACAAAATAAAATAATAAAAAAGTTAAGAAAGGAAAAGTTTGGATAGAAATGATACAAATTGGGGCACGGGCCCGCCTACTGGTCCATGTCGTCCGGATGTTGTGGTGGGTAGCGATGCTCAGTCCTCGTCAAGCTTTCATCAATGGAGATGAGGTATCCGTGGTTGGCTTCGACGTTGTTGTTCAACCTAGCGAGATATTGGTTAGTTGTGGCTATGTTGGCGTCCAATCTCTCCAGGGAACCTCGAAAATGTCCTGGCTTCCTCACGTGCCTCCCACTCATCCTGGCGAGCGTCCCAAGCATACTCTTCTTGATTGAGGCTTAGTAGCCTTATCATGCTCGCTTGGAAGTCCTGTTGCTGCCTCGATTGCGCATCCGAGTAATACTGGTGATTACTCGGCCTATCTCCATACGAACATTCCCCGTAACCACCACCATAGCCGCTGATATAGCCACCATACTCGAGACCTTCCCCATAGTCTCCGTGCGTGTATCCTTGGAAGCCTGTGTTTCCATCATCTCCATCCTCCTCGTCGTCGTCCTCATTCTCATCATCATCATCATCATCATCATCTTCATCACTCTCGTCGTCGTTGGTGTCTTCGACTGATTTGGCCCTTTTCTTGTCTGAGGGCATTAAGAAAGTCGGGATGGTAATATTCCGACCATTAAATGTTCGACTTTGAACAAGCATAGCCACACTTGGATAAAAAATGTCATCGTCGTAAGGTTTACAACTGTGGTGTCGGGCGAGCTTGGTGACGAACATGCCCAAGGTGAGCTTCACTGTCTTCCTGTCGTTCATTCGTTGAACGTTCTCTATCGCAGCTATCAGTAGCGAATAAAGTTTTGTGTCACCCCGGTGGTGCGCGATCCACAAGGCTCGTAACTTGGACGACGAGATTCGCGTCATGTCCTCTTTTCCTAAAAACACTTGCATGAAGAATTTATAAGTCAAGTACATGGCGTTCGACCATAATGAAGTGGAATTATAACGGCATCCGGGCTCCGGTGGTGCTCCCAAAATTTTTTCCCAATAAACCTTTTTGTTGTAATCATCGTGCTGAAACGACTCGTCCCCCGGTTTGTGATTTGAACTTTTCTGTACCTACTTATAAATATTTGTCAAAAAATTAAAAAGCTCGCTCGCAAGAGAACGGGATCGCGTGTAGGTTGGTAAGTTGAACCGAATCGTCTCTCAAGGAAAACTAGGCTCGAGAGTTCCTTTTGTGTTTGTTGTTCACGAATAAAAGAATAAAATAAAATCCTAATCTAAACACATAAAATCAATAAATTGACTTAAATGAAGAATAATTAAATCAAAGGTTTTTGAAAAGTTTTAAGAATCAAGGGTTCTAAAAGCTTCGAATCGTTTCCACGATCTCTTGGGAAAAATCCAATCAATGGTTCACGGCGATTCTAGGCTCTATACCCATTAGATCTAGACAATCAATATCATAAATATCATCATAATAATCTCAACACAAT
>BMAC01000206.1:197303-230501 GCA_014905375.1 Phtheirospermum japonicum | reverse complement strand
GGTTGGTTGGTTTTGAAGATCAATTAATTAAACTAGCAAGCATGGATTTAAAAGCATGAGAATTAATTAAACTAAATTAAATGAAAAGAAACTTACTAATTAAAACGATGAAATTGCAGCGTCTTGGTTGTAGAAAACTTGAATCTAAATTATCTAAAGCTAATCCAAATTTAATCTAAAGCTAGAAAACTAGATCTAAGAAACTTTAAAGAGAAACTACGAACAACTCGGCACTCGTTGGGGTTGTTAATCCCTAAGAGGCCTTAGAAACCCTAGGAATAAGTTTATTGTGTCTAACTACAACTTAGTTAACTTAAAAAATCAGGTTTATGGGGTAGTATTTATAGATTTTTGAAAAACTTGAAAAGGAAAGTTTTTATGTCGGTTTTGGGCACTTAGCAGTAGCGTTAACGGTAAGGTAGCGGTAGGGTAACCGTTATATAAAGCTATCGCTAGTTCTTCATTTTTTTTACTTCTGCACTTCGACAACGGTTTTGGGCAGAGGTAAGTAACCGTTATAGATAGCGGTAGTAGCTATCGCTAGTGAACTGTTAGCTTCTTTTCCTTCAATGATTATATAACGGTTCCTGAAGCAGTGGAATAACCGTTATAGATAATGTCAGCTACTAATTCTTGCTACTTTTTCGCCGAAAAACTCGATCTTTGACTCTCGATCATCATACTTCATCATTTATGTGCTGAACTCTTCCGGTAGCTATAAGGTTAAAAAAAAAATATCACCTAATTGCATCAATCTAGATCAAAAAATGGTTAAATAAGCTGGAAGTTCAAATATACGAATTTAATCTCAAACTACTCAACTTATCCCGAAAACATTAATAAAAATGAACTAAAATACCAGCTAAAATCCAATCAAATATGCGTTAATCAACTACCCCACGCTTATTTGTTTGTTCGTCCTCGAATAGACATTAGATTCAAAGTATAACAAGAAAGAAAATCAGCTCAAGCAATGAGTCGTGCTATGCTACATACATAATTTTGAAAATATAGATACAAGTCACGCAACGTCAAACACTCCACCCTTATTACATTGTTGCTCCAAAATTAAATTCATGCATCCTCTCAAAAGGGAAATATATATGGGTGTTCGCTCAAAAGCACTCAAGCATTGCTGCATAGGACGTGTATGCACTCAAATCATACAAATACATGCACAATAAATAAGAACGGAAAATCAATCTCTCTTCAATCACAAATTAAGTGTGTTATCAAACTAAGAATTGGAAAAGGTCTTTTCGGGTTGTAATGTAAGGCTCTTTGGACGGGTATGGAATATATAAGTCGTGTGGCTAACTCACGATCTAACACGATCAATAACTCACAAAACTATTCTAATCATGAAGCAATACGCTTCACCTCATTACAAAGAAAACCTCACTAAACACTCATAACGTAGTCTTTAATTTAGGCTATTTCTCAACTTGTAAACCGTAAACCAACTTTTGCTCGAGCCACTTAATTAACTTAAGAAGCTTATGATACGCTTCTTTTCAATCACAGCCCTTTTGCCTTCTAATCATTAGGCTTCATAAATAAACAATAAAACTCAAGCCTTAATAAAGCGCATAGGCAATGACTTAACTAGAATCACCAAGAGTCACCATCCTTCTTTCAATTTTTTTCTCTTTTTTTTAATATATTTTGTCCCCCTTTTATTATTTTTTATGGGGTCTCTTTTTTATTTCTTTTTTTTTTGTTTATTGAAGGATAGTGGTTCTTAATTACAAACTTTTCATAAATCCCTGGTAAAATTTTCAAAACTCTAATAACCAATAAAAATGACGAACTCCTACCCCACGCTTTTAATGGTTGTAGGAGTCGACTAAAATCACTCATGGCTAAAGGAAATAGATTATTTGGCATTGATTGGCTCATTCGGAATTTATAGTGGCTAAATATATGGATATGGCCGGAAATAGGGTTCTATTTGTGCCTTAACGTCATATTCAAAGTCAACTACACACAACGGTTTCAAAGAGATATCAAAACAGAACTCGCTCAAGTACATGCAATGGTGATAATCACTCAGGCTACACACATGCTTTTTTTTGCATGAAAATTTTTTTGAATTGACGGTGCTTTTAAGTTTTTGTGAAATCAATTGCGTCCAAGTACCATTTTACAATATATAGAAATAATTTTTGAAAATTTTATGCACGCTCAAAAGACAAAAGCCTCAAATCTAATCTTAGTTAACTTCGACAGGCAAGCCAGACAAACATAATTCAGAGCAGAAATAACAATCAATCAAGTAAGATTTTCAAATTGCACAATTTTCAAATATAAATCATACTCAACCATTGCCCCCACTCCCCCCCCCCCCCTAAAAATCCGGCAATCTCCTGATTGCCCTAAATATAAAAAAAATCAAATCAAACGAGGAAAGGAGTAAGGGAACGTCCCTGAAAAAATAGTCGAGCGACTCCAAAAAGTTATGCGCAATCAACACTCGTTGTGAATCCCGTGATTGGAAATGACTTGAAGAAGAACCTAAAAAGACAAAACAAACGAACAAAAATAAACTAATTAGTAAAACTTTAAGGAAAAAGAAAAGAAGACCAATACTTGGGTTGCCTCCCAAGAAGCGCTTGTTTAACGTCGAAAGCTCGACGCCTTCTATGAATGTTGCTATCCTGGATCTAAGAAAAGGTGACAATCATGCCACGCCTTAATGTTCTCTAACAGTAAGCATGGGCGTTTATAATTCTCAAAGCGGGCACAAACAACAAGTCGTAGAATCAAAACTCCAATTCGCTTCGGAGGTCGAAAAAGCGAATAATTTAAAACCACGAGCCTATTGATAAACCTCATCTCTCAAATAATGATTTATCAAACTATTAGTTATAAAAGATTTTCAATCAATAACAACTTTAAATATACACAAACATTCGTAAATCACTTATGCAATAATGAAATTAAATAGTAAAAATAGCAAAGGAATCGAATTTAATGGAAGAAAAGATCAAAACATTATTCATTCATTGTTCCTCCAAGCCCAAGAATAAATAAAAATTAGCTAGACATGTTCATGAAATAATCCAGACAATTCATCGAACACAATAACATTTAATTAAAAACTAAGAAAAGATATATCATATGTAATGTGTGGATCCTTCAATCTTCATACTCGTGGTGTTTCTTATTTGAATCTCTCTCCATGATCTCTAACTCATAAATTTGAAACTATTTTTATAGCGATGGGTGATTTTTGTGATTTTGTAGATGTCTAAGATGTATTTGGATTTCTATTGGACCTTCTTTTGTAGCCTAGAATGAAATCTCCTGTATTAAACTATATTTGTAACGGTTTCTGACCCAATCGTAACCGGGGTCATGACCGCAAAAGGGTTGTGTGTGTTATTGATCACGTTTGATTGTGTGGTAGCCACTATATCCAAATATTCCATACCTTACCAAAGAGACAACATTACAACCCAAAATAAAGACCTCTTTAGATTCTTGTTTGATCGTGTACAATGGGTGACTTTGAGTTTCTAATTTGTGAAATCTTGACTAGGTGCATGCATTGTCCGATTCGAGCGTAAACACGTCCTATATACCAAACACTTGAGCGAATTGAGAGGAAACCCTCAAAATTTCATTTGAGAGGAAGCTATCGACTTGGCTTTCATTTGAGAAAGAGTAATACGAGCAATGCTTGACGATGGTGAGTTTATGTTGATACTTCCATCATATTAATAAGGATAAGCACAAGGAATTTTCTTTTTGCACAATGTTCATTGCATGTACATTCTCGATTCTTTTCGTTGTTCGAGGACGAACAAACTGATAAGTGTGGGATGGTTGTTTTGCATGTAATTGTGGTGTTTTCTTGTGTTTTTAATTAGATTTTTAGGTTAATTTTAGTAGTTTTTAATCGAGTTTCTTGTTGATTTTATATTTAATATGGTTTAATGGATCCAATTAGTTCAAGGATTGGTGGAATTCTTGGGTTTTTATGTTCAAATTCTATTTTCATAAGTAAGGGAATTGAGGGCCAAAGTTCAAGCCAAGCCGTGCCCATTTGCATGCCCAAATCGGTGCCAAGAGCATGCTCCAAAATGGGCAAACATTCTGGAAGGTTAGCCCATTTCCATGCACAACAACGCCCAAATCTGTGCCAACACCCTTGGCGCAAGAATGGGCATGCCAGGCACGGCCAAAATCTCTCCCAACACGCCCCCTGCTAAAGCCGCCCGGAGCCTGCCGAGCCCTACGCGCAGCGCCTGCACACGCTCGGCAGGCAGCGCACAGCCTGCGCCCAGCGCCCGCCCTTGCCCATCCTTGCGCCCACCGGCCACGCCCATAGCAGCGCCAATTCCCGTGCTTAGCGCCCAGCCTACGCTCGGCGCCCAAGCAGCGCCCATTCCCATGCCCAGCGCCCATGCGCGTCCAGCTGCGCTCAGACTTGGCCATGGTCGGGCCACCTCAATCCAAATTGAGCCAAAATGTGCCAAAAAGCTAGTCAAGGGTCTAAGAAGGTGCCTTCGGGTCAAACATGGTCAAACACGGGAATTTCAAGCCTCTAAGACTATTTTGGCCCATTTAAACCCAATCAAATCTAGTATAAATAGGAGACTTCTCTCATTTTGTAAGGACCTCTCACCTTCTCCCAACCCATGCATGGGTTTGGGATTAAAAATCCTCTCTCTAGTTTTTAAGATCTATTTTTCTCTTTTCTTAGGTTTTAGATTTAATTTCAAGCTTTGATGTAATTTCCTTTTCTAGATTAGATTTAATTTCAAGCACCTCCTTGGGTTTGCAAGCCTAAGAAGAATCCAAATACTCCTTTGGATTGTTACTTTTGATGCAATTACATTCAAGCTTTGTTCCATTTCTTAATTCAAGTAAGTTTCCTTTCAATTTCATGTTTTATGCTTTATTTCCATGCTTTGTTCTTCATTTCCATGCTTGTTCTTCATTTTATGCTTTTTTTCTTAGCACCTTGAATTCATGTTAGATCTTAAGAATTGGCTATGGAATCTAGATGAGTGACACATCTAGATCATAGATCGAGTCTTAGATCGTCTTAATTTTGAGTCTTTCATATGCTTTATTTTGGTTTTAATTTTCATGCTTTGTTTCATGCTTAATCCTAGATCTATGCTTTGTTACTTGTTATTTTTCATAAAGTTTTAAACTTTCCCGTCTATTTTCACTGCTTTATCCATTCATGCTTTCAATTTTTTCTTATTTGCATTATTTGAGATTTTATGCATAGTTGTACCTTGTGCATGCATGCTTGTACTTGGTGAAAAATTGCATTTTCTTGCTTATTTTCTTTATTGCTTTGCATTTACATATTGAGGCATACGACGAGGCATCCGACCAATATGCAACTTCATTTCCTAGCTTAGTTTAGTTAGTTTAATTGCTTTATTCTCATTTTCTTTTATTTCTCAAAGCTTGAAACACATTAAAAACCTCAATCGAATCGATTTCCGATAATATCGAGCCATGAACCCGTTGATATATTTCAACACCACGAAAACTCTTCTAACCTCGTCGGTACCTGAGTGTCATGAAGCTGTTTCCTACAATATAATGAATTTAACTCAACCTGACTCCAGGTATAATCAAAGCTATTTGGTTTACCTATGTTACAGCAAAAATCGGACATTCATGTTCAAAATCATTTATTGTCATAAAAAATAAACTAACATTAGACTATAAAACACATAAACTATAAATCATGCTAAAAATCATATTTCCACATAGAATTCAATTTTTACAATCCCAAATGATCATTGCATCTATACTTATCTACAAAATATCAATAAATTAAATCTCATGGCTCAACAAGAAGGAGTTCTCTATCTAAATAATCATAATAGCATGGTTCAATCAATAAAAAATCACAACAATTTCAAGAACTAAACATGCTATCAAAGTTTTCGATGAAATTCCTCCATGAACATTCAATCCAATGTTTAAAATTTGAAGTAGCCCAATGATTCGAACTTTCTGGACCTACTTTTTCAATATAAGTTTGTCAAGCTTAAAAAGTTCGCTCGCAAGAGTACGAGTTCGCTTGTAGGTTGGCAAGTTGAACCTCTCTAGGAAAAATAATCGGAGGTTCTTTTTGTATTTGTTTTCAAGAATAAGAAAATAATGAAAATGCTAGTCTAAACATTTGGAATCAAGAAAATGAAAAATGAAATCAAAAGTCTTGAAAATATTTTAGAAAACAAGGGTCTAGGGCTCTAGAACCATCTCCACGACCACTTGGGAATTTCATCGAACACCTTACCTACAAGCTAGGGTTGTCAATCCCAACTTGTAGATTTAGTACCCAACAAACCTAATTGATGGTTCTAAATGATTCTAGGCTCTAGACCCGTAAAATCTAGCCAACAATCATCAACAATTTCAACATCACAAACCCAAAACATTCAAGAACACAATTCATCATACAAAGGCTTTGGGGGTTGGGGCGGGGGGGGGGGGGGGGGGTTGTTGATTGGCAATTATTCTAATAAGATCAAGTAAACTATTAAAGCAAGAGAAATTAAACTAATAGTGCAAGGGAATTGAAAACTTACTAATAAACGGAGAAAGTAACATCGTCCAATTGAGAAACCCACGAACTAAGATTAATCTATGTTTAAAAACTAACTAAGAACTATTATATTTAATCTAAAAACTAGAAATTTAAAACTATGAATTATGAAAGTGTATCAAGAGAAATCAAAGCAAACCTAGGGCTTGTAAAACCCTATAAATACCCTTAAAAAAGTCTACTATATGTCTCTGAAGAAGTATGAAAGGTATTTATAAGTTTCCAAAACTTGTAGAAGAAGTTTCCTTCCGAAAATAAGATTCTGGCACGTTAACGATGGCATTAGAGGTTAGGGTAACCGCTAACCCTCTCTGTCAAGCAGTCGATTGAGGCAGTCGACACTGGGTAACCCAGTGTCAGTGGCAGACCTAGTGTCAGCTGTAACACTTCAAACCGATGCCGATTTCATTTAAACTCCACTCGTAGGCCCACACTCGACTATCTCCCGATCAAAATACTTCAAAATACATGGAATAAACATAAAACCCAATAATTATGATCAAAATACGGTAAAAAAAGATGGAGATACAGTAATACGAAAATATGCTCAATCTATCCAACTTATGCTGAAACTAATAACACAAACTAACTAAAATACTAAAAAAAAGCAAGACAAATTAATCAACTACCCCACGCTTTATTGTTTTGTTCATCCTCGAACAAACGATAATTTCCAAGAATAACAAGAATGAACATAAGTCAAAGCAAAGAGTCGTGTCGTGCTATATAGGTAATTTTGAGAATATAGATAATTGCAACTCAAACTCAAACGCTAGACCATTATTACATTGTCGCTCCAAAAACATAATCATGCATCCTCTCAAATGGTAATATATTGGTGTACGCTCAAAAGCACTCAAGAATATTTTTAAAGGGACGTGTTTATGCTCAAATCATCAAAATACAAGCACAATAAACAAGAACTGAAAATCAAAAACTTCTCCATCGCATAAGTGTGTAACTAATAAAGAATCGGAAAAGGTCTTTGCGAATTGTAATGTAGGCTCTTTGGATGGGTATGGAATATATAAGTCAAGTGGCTAACTCACAATCTAACGTGATCAATAATTTACCCAACTACTCTAATCACGAAGCAATGTGCTTCACCTCATTCAAACAAAACGTCACTTAACTCTCATAACATAGCCTTTAAGCTTAGGCTATTTCTCAACTAGAAACCCAAAATCGACTGCTGAACACACTACTTAAACAATTTAGAAGCCTATGTAACGCTTCTTCCTTCAAACTCAACCCTCGCCTCTTAACATTAGGCGTCATATGAAAATAAACAACAAAACCCAAGCCTTTATAAGAATAGGCAATAACTCAACTAGATTCACCATCCTCTTTATTCTTTTTTTATTAATTTTTTCTCTTTTCTCTTTTTTTCTTTTTTTTAAAACTTATTAAAAAATTTCATAAATCACTGATAAAAATTCCAAAACACAAATAACCAACAAAAAATACTAATTCTTACCCCACACTATTAATGATGTAGGAGTTAACTCATAAACGCTCATGGCTATGGGAAATGGATATTTGGCTATGATTGGCTCATTTGGAATATATAGTGGCTAATATATATGGATATGGCCGAAATAAGGGTATTTTCATTGCCCAATCGTCATGTTCAAAGCTAACTACACACTGCGATGTCAAAGAGATCTCAAAAGAGAACCCACTCAAGTACATGCAAAGATTATAAACACTCAGGCTACTCACTGGCTTTTGCATGAAAAAATTTTGAATTGACGCTGCTTTTACGGTTTTGCGAGATTATTTGCGTCCAAGTACCATTTTATAATATATATATATATATATATATATATATATATAAAATTTGAAATATTTATGCACTAATACACGCTCAAAGACAAGAATATCAAATCACACAGTTAACTTTGACAGAATATACCAGACAAACACAATCAAGCGCATGAATAACAATCAATCATTTTCAAATACTAGCTACTACAAATCCACGAATTCAAATTGCACAATTATAAAACATAAATCACACTCAACTACCCTCCCCCTCTCTAGAAATTCATACAAATATATAAAAAAATAAATCAAAAGAGGAAAGGAGAAAGAAAAACGTCCCTGAAGACTAAAATAGTCGAGCCGCCGTACGGAGAGTTGTGCAATTAACCAATCGTCTCGAATCGCGTGAATGAAAATATCTTGATTAACAACCTACTAAAATAAACAAACAAAACAAATAACAAACTAACTAATTAATACTTTTGAAATTATTAATTTTTTATTTTGTTATTATTATTATTATTACTAATTATTTTCTTTTTTACTACTTTATACTTTTGGAAATATTTTTTTATTTTTATTATTATTACTATTACTAATAATTATTATTTTATTTTTTTTACTAATTAATACTTTTGGATTTTTTTTAAACGCTAACGGTAGCCTTAGTGGTCAAGGCTACCGCTAAGCTACCATTAAAGAACTATGTTTGTGGCTAGAGGTCGGCTTGCGTCATAAGGAGTTGCAAAAACACGCTAGCGGTTGGTGCTACGGCTAGGCCTACCGTTAAACCTCTTTGTTTGTCATTAGCGGTGGTCTTAGCGGTTGATTGTCATCGTTAAAAGACTGAGAAGTACGCTAACGGTAGGATTAACGGTAGGATTAACGGTAGGAGCTACCGCTAACCAACCGTTAGGTCTCCAAAATTGGCAAATATTTCTAATTTTCTGCACATCAACACACACATCAATGCACCACAACAAAGAACTCAAATTAGCAGAATATAGAAAGAAAATAAAAGACAGAAAAATCAAAAGAAAAGATAAGGAAAAAGAAAAAGAAAACAAACGCTTGGGTTGCTTCCCAAGAAGCAGATCTTTTAACGTTGCTTGCTCGACATGTTCCACGAGCAATGCTATCCAGGATCCAAGAAAAGGTGACGATCATGCCACGCCTTAGTGTTCTCAAAGAGTAACAGTGGGCGATTAAAATCACCAAGGCGGGCACGGAAAGAAAGTCGTAGAATAAGAGTTATGAAAACTTCAACTTGCTTTGGGGTTGAAAAAGCGAGTAGTCGATTACCACGAACATATAAAAAGTCAATCAGGGCACAGGGTGATCCTCAACCTTCGGAAAAACTAGGAAATTCGTCGAAAAAATGACATAACAATTGAAAAACCCGAACTCCTTCATTTTCTTGACATCCCCCTCTACGTTTTGAAAAAATATTTAATATCCGGGCATAGGGGAGGGGGATCAGAATTCTTCTCGATTGCCTCTTCCACCATCTCAGTCTTAATTTTGATCAAAGGTTTGGGTGGCACAACAAGAGGCTTGACTATCACAACATCTCTTAAATTGGGCACAACAACTTCACCTTCCTCACAACTATCAAGTAAGCTCGAATCTCCAACACCTTCTAGACTCTCCAACGGCAACACTCGTATATCATTATCTAACACTTCATCGAAAAGCACAAGAGGAGTGATCTCAACCAAATCCTCAATAACCTCCTCCTTACACATATCTCTCAAATGATCGGTCACACTCGAATCCTCAACATCCAAGATAGCCTCCACCACATCAAGAGTCGGCAGTTCGTCCTTCTTGTTCGATAATTTTGCTAAAGTGACTCTATATTCTTTGCAATCTTAGAAAATTAATCTTCCTGTACATCCGATTGCACAAGTTTGTCTCGATGATGATTGGTCTCAGCTTCTTGATCTTGCCGCCTCATCAAAAATTGATCATCTGGTTTATATTCTCCATAGCTCGGGTAGTAGGGAGTTGAGTCAGGAGGGGCATAAGATTCGTACCTCGGATAATTCTGAATGATTGTAGCTTCCTCTAGTGGCTCTTTGTTAAATATCATTGTGCATTCATTCGCCAAATGTCCTGGTGCTCCACAACGACTACATACTTCGTTGGCCTTTTTATGACTCGCTATATCGGCTTTTAGTGCTGCATTCTTTTGGCCAATTCCTCGAACCTCTGGTCGTTATTTTGCATGTAATTGTTGTGTTTTTCCTTGTGTTTGGTTTATCTTTGTGTCTAGTAGTTTTGAGTCATTTCTCGTTAGGTTTTAGGACTTTTATCGTTTATTTTCTTTTTCGCTTAAAGTGTACGAAGTGTGAGGTGTTTGTGCTGCTTTTGGGTTTTTAAGTTTAAATTCTTGTTTTGTAGGTGGCCAAAAGAATTATATTCACTCGGCGGACGTTTTGGACCGGAAAATGAGAAATTCGAACCAAAAGCATCCAGGATCGACTGCAAAGACAGAAATCGACTGCCGGATTGACTGAGAAGCCCCCAAATTGACTGCCGGACAGAGACCAACGTCTTGCAGCAGAGAGGTCGATCGACTTCCCCTCAGTTGATCGACATCCCCTGCAGTCGATCGACTGCAACGCTGAGGGCTGTGGGATTTTTGGTGTTTTTGACATTTTTGCCCCTACAAACAACTATATAAAGCCACACCTTACACCATTGAAAATAGAACTCCCTTCCCAACCTTAACTTGGGTTTGGGATCAAAATTACTCTCAAGCTCTTGGATAATCTTCTTTCTTAGGTTTTAGATTCAATTTCAAGCTTTGATGTAATTTCTTTTCCTAGTTTTAGATTTACTTTCATGCATGGCCTTGGGTTTGTAAGCCTAAGAAGAATCCAAATACTCCTTTGGATTGTTACTTTGATTGAAATTATATTCAAGCTTTGTTTCATTTCTTAATTCTAGTAAGTTTCCTTTCAATTTCATGTTTTATGCTTTATTTCCATGCTTTGTTCTTCATGTTATGCTTTTTGCCTTAGCACCTTGATTTCTTGTTAGATCTTAAGAATTGGATATGGAATCTAGATGAGTGACACATCTAGATCATAGATCGAGTCTTAGATCGTCTTGATTTCAAGTTTTTCCTATGCTTTATTTGCAATTTTATTTTCATGCATAGTTTTAGGTTAAATCTTAGATCTAGGTTTTGTTGCTTGTTATTATCCTTAAAGTTTTGAACTTTTTCGTCAATATCCGTTGCTCTTTCCATTCATGCTTTCAACTTATGTTAATTTTCATAGTTGTACCTTGTGCTTGTATGCTTGTACTTGGTGAAGCAATGCTTATTTCTACTTGTTTTCAATATTTGCTTGCATTTTCATATTAAGGCATCCGACGAAGCATTCTACCAACTTGCATTTCAATTCCTTAGTGTAGTTTAGATAGGTTAATTGCTTTAATTTCATTTTCCAAGCTTGAAACACATTGAATCCTTCAATTGAATCGATTTCCGATAATACCAAGCCATGAACCCGTTGATATATTTCAACACCACAAAAACTCCTTTAACAAAATGGCACCGTTGCGACTCAGCTTGGTTAAGGCTTTCGATTTGATTGTCGTTTCATTGTGTTTTTAGCTTGCTTTGTTATTTGACTTTTTTTTGTTAAGAATGTTAGGTAATTCTAGCTTTGGTGGATATATTCCCGACATGGGAGGGCATGGTTCAAACCACGTTGGGATTTGATTGATGTATAATGTCCTTGGCAACGTGGGAGGGCATGGTGCAAACCACGTTGCCAATGATGGTTTCGATTTTGGGCAACCCGGCATGGGAGGGCATGGTGCAAACCATGTCGGGTTTGATAGTTTCTCGGGCGTGAGTGGTTCCTTGGGTGGTTATGGAGCTTCAAATTCCTATCCGAACTTGCAAGCTCCATATTCCTATCTGAATGTGTAAGCCCCGACTTCCGGCTCGTATGGCTATGATACTCCACAATATTATCCGAATATGCCAAGTCCGAATCCCAAGCCGTATGAAAGTCCTCATGCTTACAATTTTTATCATGCCCCGATTAGTGCCAACAATAGTGCTCATAATCCCGATCCATATGAGTTGTTTGGCGATGTGAACTCCAATGCCCAAAATACCCCCTCCCGCCCTCCATATCCCGATGAATACTCCATCGCCAGCCTCCGATCCAAATTTAATGTTGATCATGCAACAATTGCAAGCTATGTCGACGTCATTTGATGATCGGTTCACCACTTTTGAGGCTTCGACGAACGGGTTAAGCACTATAGTTGAGCAATTGGAAAGTGATGTGACTATGTTGAAGCTAGCGAATGAGGAAGATGAATTGCCAATCCAACCTTCACATCCTATTGCGGTCACTATCCTCAATAAGTGTGGGGTGGTTGATAATGAGCTTGTACCACCGTCCGAGGTGGAGGTGGTTTCTATTACAAGTATTCTTACTCTTCCCGATTCTACCCTCCCCAATTTTTCAAAGAATATTCCCGATGCTCCTATACCCTATACATCAAGCTTCTCCGTCGAGGTTTGCTTACGTATGGACATGGCCCAAGAGTCGATCGAACAAACTTATGTAGATTATATGTACCATCTGGGGGAGGTTGGCCCGAACGTCGATATTGAGGGATGTAGAGAGGATGAGCCCCTTGTTCTCAATGATGAATCTGTTGTGCCTCTACGTGCCCAAGACTTGTTTGACGTAGATTGTTTTCAGGTTGTTGAGGGCAACGATGACTTTTTAGAGGGGGAGGTGGGGGTTATTAATGATAAGCTTGGAGAAAAAGACGATTATCTTGAGGAGGATGGGGAGAGCAAGTCGATGATTGTCCTTGCAAACTCGCACCGGGAAGAAGGGGAGGAGAGGATGGTTAAAGGGTTTAAAATTCTTAAGGATGATATGGATTGGAGACCGGGAGTTGGTGAGGGAGTTAGTTCTTTGAGTTCGAGTCTTAAAGATATGGTGAGAGGCGGGACTTGGAGGTTGTTGTGGGAATACTTAATGTTCGTACTCGCCGAGAGTGAGTAGGTGAATCCCATTCACATGGTGCCCAAGACGAGCAGCTCGTTAGTTCTCGAGGATGAAGAAGGAAAGTTATTAGCCACGAGGGCTACGATGAGATGGAGGATGTTGATCGATTCTGAGAGGTTAAATGCGGATATCAAAAGCCATCGTTTCCCTCCCCCATTTCTCGACCACATGTTGAAAAAGATAGCCGGCCATTACTCCTTTTGTTTTTTGGATGAGTCGTCGGGCCACTTCAAAACAACCATTCCACCTGAGGACCTAGCCGAGATGAGTCCCATTTTCCCATTTGGAATGTTTGCCTTTTGGCGGATCTTATTTGAGCTATGCAATGCGCCAAGGATGTTCCAAAGAGTAGACCCTCTCGACAAGGAGGAGATCGTTTTGGTGGACCCTCCCGTTATCTTCCCGCTTTGACCAAAAAGGGAGTACGTCGAGCTAATGACGTAAAACAAGCGCTTCTTTGGAGGCAACCCAAGTTCTTCTCGTTTATTTCTTTTATTTTATTTGTTTCTTCTTAAAATGAAAATCCAAAAACATTTGAAAAATTGAAAAATAAAAAAAAATTATTTTGTTGAGATTCATGTATATATTTCCTCGTGTCTTTAATTTCGTGTGATTCGCTTTTCTAGTTTTTGTTTTTTGACTCCACCTTGGGCGATTTGATAAATTAGTAGCGTTCATGAAGCCGGGAGATACTAGATATGCTCGATTTTTGCTTGGAATGCTTAGATGCCTAGGTGAACCCCGCCGAACCAAAACTCGCTCGGTTAAGGAAGTTTCTATTCCCCCTCCTTTTACTTGGTTTTCATTAAAATGCGGGTAATGCATGGTTTAAGTGTGGTGTGGGTAGGTGGTTAAGGTCCCGGTTTTTGTCAAGCATGATTTGTCTTTTTAACTCGAGCCTCGGTGAAGTGACGCAATCTTGACGAAGTGACGCTTACAATTTGCGCTATTATATGGTTGAGTCGATTTTTGTGTCGTTTGTGTGTTTATTACATGTTTAAGCAACTCCATGTGCTTGGAAGTTTGAATAGTTTACTTGTCGGATTTTTGCATGTTTATGGCCTCTTGTGTGAGGGGTTGAAATTTTTGTGCTTCATCCAAATCCGCCTATATATATATATATTTAATCAACATTTTCTTGTGAAAAGATTGCAAAGCTCTAAAAAATCTTTGGATTTTGCTCCCAAGTTCGGTGCAAACTAGTGAGTAGCCTTGTGTGATTTATCGGCTTGCTTGCATTTTTATGGAAATTACATTGAGGAGGTTTGACTTTTCTCGTACATGATTGAATTTGAAAATGACCTTGAGTCACATATATCACACTTGTTCCGGCCATATCCATATATTTAAGCTACTTGAAAATCCCAAACGAGCCCCCTTGAGCCTGTATCCCGTTTCTTGTTAGCCGAGCTCAATTTTAGCTTATATATCTCCATAATTTGTGAGGTGGGAGAGTTTATTGTTAGTTGACGAGAGATGTGTGGGAAATAAATTGTGGGTTTCGGGTTTTGAGTTGCTTATACAAAAAAAAAAAGAAAAAATGAAAAAAGAATAATACTCAAACACAAATCACGAAAAGTGATAAAATGTGCGTTCAAGTGAAAGGTCTAATTTAAAAAAGGGCTAATTTTAGTAAAAGAAGCAAATTCATAAAGCTTCTAAGTGTTGTGAAATAAAAGTCGGGAACAGTGTGTGAATAAAAGAAAGGGGTTCGAATGAAAGTTTGGTGAATTGGGAAAGTTGAAGCGATTATAAGCTTCGGGTTTTAGAGATTAGGATCGTGTGTGTTATTGATCACGTTTGATCGTGTGTTAGCCACTATATCCAAATGTTCCATACCTTACCAAGGAACCAAAATTACAACCCATAATAAAGACCTCTTTTGATTCTCTTATGGTCATGTACTATGAGCAATTTTGAGCGTTCGATTTGTGAAATCTTGACAAGGTGCATGTATTGACTGGCTTGAGCGTATACATGTCCCATATCAAACACTTGAGCGAATTGAGCGAACACCCTCAAGATTCCATTTGTGAGGAAGTCATCGATTTGACTTGCATTTGAGAAAGAGTAATACGAGCAATGCTTGACGATAGCGAGTCTATGTTGATATTTCCATCATATAAATAAGGATAAGCACAAGGGTTTCTCGTTTCACATGATGTTCATAGCGTGTGCACTCTCGATTCTTTTCGTTGTTCGAGGACGAACAAACCGATAAGTGTGGGGTAGTTGTTTTGCATGTAATTGTTGTGTTTTTTCTCGTGTTTTTAGTTAGGGTTTAGCGTCGTGTCTAGTAGTTTTGTGTCGTTTCTCGTTAAGTTTTAGGACTTTTCTCGTTTATTTTCTTTTTGGCTTAAAGTGTACGAAGTGTGAGGTGTTTGTGCTATTTTTGGGTTTTTAAGTTTGAATTATTGCTTTGTAGGTGGCCAAAAGGATTATATTCACTCGGCGGACGTTTTGGCCCTGAAAACAAGAAATTCGACCCGAAAGCATCCAGGATCGACTGCAAAGCCAGAAATCGACTGCCGGATCGACTGAGAAGCCCCCAAATCGACTGACGGACAGAGACCAATGTCTTGCAACAGAGCAGTCGATCGACGCCCCTCAGTCGATTGACTGAGCCGTCGATCGACACCCCCTGCAATCGATTGACTGCAACGCTGAGGGCTGCGGGATTTTTGGTGTTTTTGACATTTTTGCCCCTACAAACAACTACATAAAGCCACACCTTGCACCATTGAAAATAGAACGCCCTTCCCAACCCTAACTTGGGCTTGGGATCAAAATTACTCTCAAGCTCTTGGATAATCTTCTTTCTTAGGTTTTAGATTCAATTTCAAGCTTTGATGTAATTTCTTTTCCTAGTTTTAGATTTACTTTCATGCTTGGCCTTGGGTTTGTAAGCCTAAGAAGAATCCAAATACTCCTTTGGATTGTTACTTTGATTGAAATTACATTCAAGCTTTGTTTCATTTCTTAACTCAAGTAAGTTTCCTTTCAATTTCATCTTTTAAGCTTTATTTCCATGCTTTGTTCTTCATTTCCATGCTTTGTTCTTCATGTTATGCTTTTTGCATTAGCACCTTGATTTCTTGTTAGATCTTAAGAATTGGATATGGAATCTAGATGAGTGACACATCTAGATCATAAATCGAGTCTTAGATCGTCTTGATTTCAAGTTTTCCTATGCTTTATTTGCAATTTTATTTTCATGCATAGTTTTAGGTTAAATCTTAGATCTAGGTTTTGTTGMTTGTTATTTTCCTTAAAGTTTTGAACTTTCTCGTCAATTTCCATTGCTATTTCCATTCATGCTTTCAATTTATGTTAATTTGCATTATTTAGGATTTTATTCAAAGTTGTACCTTGTGCTTGCATGCTTGTACTTGGTGAAACAATGCTTGTTTCTACTTGTTTTCATTATTTGCTTGCATTTTCATATTAAGGCATCCGATGAGGCATCCCACCAACTTTCATTTCAATTCCTTAGTGTAGTTTAGATAGGTTAATTGCTTTATTTTCATTTTCCTTTATTTTCCAAGCTTGAAACACATTGAATTCTTCAATCGAATTGATTTTCGATAATACCAAGCCATGAACCCGTTGATATAACTCAACTCCACGAAAACTCCTCTAACAGTCGTTGTGTCTCAAGTCGTATGAGTTGGAAAATGGGGCCCATTCAGGAGAGTAGAACTCTCCCATGAACCCATCGTACACTTCCTCTCACGTTTGTAAAGAAACGGGCTCCAAATAATTCAACCATTTCCTTGCCCGATCCTTTAGTGTGGAATGGAAGATTTTCATCCTCACTTGATCTCTTGTTAGACCGAGACGAGGGAAAGTCTGGGTGATGGCCTCGTACTCTCGGATGAACTTCATCGGATCCTCGCTCGGATGTCCGTGAAAAATCGGGAGTTTCTCGTAGTAGGACTCGTCAGGATCGTAATTTCACATCGCGGGGCTCAAAGAAATGGCCTGCCAGGGACTGGAGAAGCGTACGAATTGCCATACCATTGTTCGACATATGATTGATACCCTCGATAGATCGACATTCTCTCTTTTTTATATATTTTATTTTTTTTATATAAGTTTTTTTATGGGTTGTTGAATCTAGGCTTCAAGAGATGTACCTCGCATACACATCACTTAACGCACAAGATTAAACATACCGGCGGAAAATAACAAAAATGGACAAAAATAAAAATCACAAACAAATACTAAACACAAACAAAACAAATCAAGTCACGAACAAAGATCACGAAGAACAAACACAAAAATCACAACCTTTAGTTGTCCTCGGCAACGGCACCGAAATTTTGATTCGAACTTTCCGCACCTACTTTTTCAACATAAGTTTGTCAACTTTAAAAAGTTCGCTCGCAAGAGTACTGGCTTGTTTGTAGGTTGGCAAGTTCAACCAAGTCGAATATCTCGAGGAAAACTAATCGGAGGTTGTTTTTGTGTTTGATTTCACGAATAAGAAAATAATGAAAACGCTAGTCTAAACACTTGGAATCAAGAAAAAGAACAATGAAATCAAAAGTTTTGAAAAGATTTTAGAAAACAAGGGTCCAGGGCTCTAGAATCATCTCCACGACCATTTGGGCATTTCATCTAACACCTTACCTACAAGCTAGGGTTGTCAATCCCAACTTGTAGATTTCGTACCCAACAAACCCAATTGATGGTTCTAAATGATTTTAGGCTCTAGACCCGTAAGATTTAGCCAACAATCATCAATAATTTCAACATCACAAACCCAAAACATTCAAGAACACAATTCATCATACAAAGCTTGGGGTGGGGTGGGGGGATTTGATTGAAAATTATTCTAATAAGATCAAGTAAACTAATAAAGCAAGAGAAATTAAACTAATAATTCAAGGGAATTGAAAACTTACTAATTAACAGAAAAAGTAACATCGCCCAATTGAGAAATCCACGAACTAAGATTAATCTATGTATAAAAACTAACTAAGAATTATTATATTTAATATAAAATCTAGAAATTTAAAACTAAGAATTATGGAAGTGTATCAATAGAAATTGAAGAAAACCTAGGTCTTGTAAAACCCTAGGAATACCCTAAAAAAACGTCTACTATATGTTTTTGAAGAAGTATAGAATGTATTTATAAGTTTCCAAGACTTGGAGAAGAAGTCTCCTTCCAAAAATAGGATCTGGGCACGTTTATGGTGGCATTAGCGGTTAGGGTAACCGCTAACCCTCTCTGTCAAGTAGTTGATTGAGGCAGTCGACACTGGGTAATCCAGTGTCAGCGGCAAACCCAGTGTAAGCTGTAACACTTCAAATCGATGCCCGATTTCATCAAAACTCCACTCGTAGGTCCATACTCGATAATCTCCTGATCAAAATACTTCAAAATAACTGGAATAAACATAAAATCCAATAATTGTGATCAAAATACAATAAAATAAGCTGGAGATACAAAAATATGAAAATATGCTCAATCTATCCAAGTTATACCAAAACTAATAACAAAAACTAAATAAAATACTAACAAAAATCAAGAAAAATTCATGTTAATCACCCAACCACAAACTCAAGCATAATCATCAAAATTTAGAAAATTCATACATTTTTTTATGTAATTTGATGATGAAATGGAGAGCGAGTGATGTTTATTGAAGAACATTGAAAATCTTTGCAAAAGGGGGAGGGGGCGTGCGGTCGAGAAGAAAGAATTACATTTTCTGCCTTATATTTGCATTATGCGATTCTTTCGCGATCATGGTCGTGATCACTTGTTCTAAAAAAAACCCAGTAATAACCCTAGTCGCGACCGATACTAGGGTCACGAAGAATACAAATAAATGATATTTTTCTAAATAAAATAAATAAATAAAATGACTTCCTATGTAACTTACAATGTTGAGTTGTCTCCCAACCAACACTTCTTTTACGTCCTTAGTTATACGCTCTCTTATATCGAGATTTCATTTTTGCAAATGGTGATGCTGTCACTGTCTTCTCTCCTTTTTCCCATGTTCCAAATCATGCTTTCTTCCTTCGAATTTCCTATACAATTTTTAAAATAAATCCACAAATCAAAACAGGAATCAAGAGAGTTGTGCACACAATGTTTTTGATTTAAAGTCGTAATCAAGACATTATAAACATAATGCCGAAAGTATCTACCCTTTTTACACTTCAATTTGTTGAACATCATCACATATTTTCATAGTATTATAAATCTTAAAAGAATTTGTGCTCATCATTGATACAATGTGAGTTATCCATTTTCTACGACAATAAGGGCTCAGCTCATTGCCAAAATCAGCTGCCCTACGATTAATGACACAATTTTGTCTTCTTCCATGGAGTCATTGAATTTTACCAGCACATCCTCGACTATACCTTTCGGCTATGTTAAGGATCTACCCCCCATTCAGAGTGTGATACCCATCAGTATGATGTTTCTGATCTTCAATTTCATGAAGATCGATAGGGGCATAAGATTTATGCTCGCACTGAGATCACACAAGATGTTCTCAAACAAACTCCTCTAGAAGTACATGGATCTTGTACTCCCGGGGTCATTGCATTTAAGAGGTAACTTATTCTGGATGACCGAACTATATTTCTCTATTAGGTTGATGGTCTCATAAATCTCAAACTTTCTTTTATTTTTTATCACTTATTTAAAGATCCTTCAATAGTTCGAGATCTACATCAAAGTATGAACAAAAGGTATGTTTATTTGGTTTTTTGAAAAATAACTAAAAACTTAGAAAATTGCTCATCTACTTTTCTCTTTTAAGCTTTTTGCGGAAATAGTAAGTAATTAGAAGAGTTAAGAGTAGGAATAGATTTTGGCTTCTCAGCCACTTTTTTAATCCCTACTTCAACCACACCTTCTCTGGTATCTTTGTTCCCATTATTTGTATATCGCTCAACGTTTGGCATCTCCATGCCTTCAACGTTTGAATCACATTCACTTGGTCTTTAGGGCCTACTTCTGCATTGCCTAGAAGACTCCCTTTCTTTTTTGGTTTTCGATGATAGCCAACTAATATATTTGAGTCTCAAGAGACTTCAAGTGGGTCCCAACTGACTCGTTCATCTGAGCTAAACTTTCTTCGATATCCATTCTTGCTTAGCCTTTCTCGAAATGAGACTTTGTTTTACCCATAAATGTGGTGAACATATCTTCAACACTTAACTTCTTTCCCTCGTTCATCACCCCATTTGTCACTAAAAAATCCGGTGGTGGTTGGAGTGCAATGTTTGGATTGACGTATGAGAATTTCGGATGATTCTCATTCCTGGATGGTATTGATTTCCAACTTAGTTGCTTTGATAGTTATTGTTGAAGTTTCTTTGGTTGAAAAATTTACGTCTTCAACAACTTCATGCATAGAAACTCCACTTGCTTGTCCCGGTGATATTCCCGAGCTAGATGACATTAACATGTCACACTTGTTATTTATTGGTTCATAGCGGTGATCACATCATTCTCGATCATATAACTACCTTCTTTATCATTGAGCATTCTATCAGCCATTGATAGTTATGGGTCGTCATTTATTCTAATATGCTCATCGCCTCATTGGGGCTTTTTGCTAACAAGTCACCTCTTGTTGAAGCACCCATCATTACTTTCGAGTGCTCACTCAACCCATTGTAGAAATAACAAATTTGTTGGTTTTGGGAAAATCATGTTAAGGGCACTTTCTCAAAAGCACTTAGAATCAATCTCATGCCTCGTGTAATAGATTTCCATATAGTTGGCGAAATCCAGGGTGCACCATATAATGGTTGTTCCTCTAAGGCTATGGGTGAGTCAACCCCATCTAAAAGATAGATGCGCCCCTAAAGAGCCTAAACCCATTACTACTCCGCCACTCGGATTAAGCAAGTTAGGTGTGATTGCCTATGGTTTCAAGCCTTTCATTTCATTTTGAAGTGAATTTTTTTTTATAAGTAAGATGTGATAGTTTAGATAAGTAACTATTGCTTAACCCGTGCAATGCACGTAGCGAATTGAAATGGATGGTGTAAATTCATTTGATATAAGTGTAATATTATTAATTTATTAATGTAATATAATAACTTAAAATACCGAAGTTACGATTTGGTCAACGCGAACAGATTTAAAGCAAAGAGCGTGGATATACGGACCTCATTTTATTTATTAGTTCACCCTACTAAAATTTTTATCACAAGAATGTCAATATTATCCTTAAACCCTACACCCCCAAATACTTCATCTCCTTCAACTCTCCACCACCACTCCAGCCGTCGCCCATCACCGCCGCCACTGCCATGGCCATCGTCTATTGAAGAACATAAATAAAACATACACACAGAAATACGCTGCCGCCGTCGTGCCATTAAAGAAAGAAAAAGAAAAAAAAGGCCTTGAAAAAAGTCGTTCGAGCCAAACTTTCGAATATAAAATATATGTTAAAAAAATCGATTCGAACACAAAATACAACTGTGAAAAGTTTATTCGTACACAAAACACATGTTCGGAAAACTGATCTGAACGCCCCCTTTGAGGCTTGTTCGATTTGTTTTTCGAACAACGTTGTATTATTCGATCAAAAAGTTTAAACACATGACATATGCTCGAGAAAACAGAGAGAAACACCCCTATTTTGCATTGGTTTCTAACCCTTTGTCGCCTAAATCCATCACTTACCTTTCACCACCCATCACTTTTTTTCTTCTTCCTGTTCGACTGTGTGATGGGCGATGATAATGGTAGAGTTGGAGTGGCGGTGAAGGGCTAAATAAGATGATGTGTTTGGGGGTGTAGTATATTGTGGGTTTGTTGATTTTTTCTTATCGGTATCCGTTGTACTTTTTTATCAACATGTACATGAAAGTTTATCATTATATTATCTCATAATTCAATCACATCAATGTGTTTGAGTACAACTTAAGTACAACAGAATAATCTAGTTGTACGTTTTATTTTAGATATAATTTATATCAACGTAATTATACAATTATTAAATAAACCTCTAACCAGTAAAAATATAATACTTGTAATATAAATTTTAAAAAAAATCAACGAAATAAATTCAAAAAATTGTATTTAGATTATAAGCACATATTAATTAGATTAAGATTAAAAAAGTCACAATATCATATATATTATAAATAATATAAAATAAATCCTAAACTATATTAAAATTGGATTAAAATATTATGAATTCTGAATAATTATTTAATAATAAAAAAATCATAAAAGAATATGAATATGTTAAATATATATAAGAAATATATTTTATATACAAATACTTATCAAATAATTTAAAAATAATTATGAAGATAGTAATAGTTTAAGAAATATAAAATAAATCTTATTTCACAATAATTCTATAGAATAAATTAAAAATAATTTAAATCCTGAATAATTACTTACTAAATCCTAAAAGTAACCAAACACACTTAAAATTCTGTAAATAATAAAACTATCATAAAAATAAGAATTTAGTTAAATAAATATAACATATATGTTTTAATTATAATAATATAAATATGAAATTATTTTGAAATCAGATAAAAATATAATAAAATTATCATTAATTTCTAAATATATATTTTAAATACATTGAAAGAATAAATTGGTGATAGGGATAAAGTAAATTAAATAAATATATAATAGTTAATTAAATAGTTTTTATCTATTGAAAGTTGATAATAAAAAATTAACAAAGATCAAGAAGTTATAAAATATAATAAAATAAGTCTTAAAAGTATTTAAAATAGAAATTAATATACTTAATTAATGTAATATTATAAGAAATCATCTCCTAAATATAGAAAATAAAAAATATAAATATTGTAAAAAAAAAATACTACAAGAATAAAAAAAGAAATAAAAAATAAATGAGGCATCGTATTGACTCAAGATAGCCACTGAGTAATTAACCACCAAGTCATCGAGTCATTGATGAACCCGATAACAAATTAAAATTTATATATAGATTTTAATTTATACGAAAGTAATTATATAACCAAGAGTAATAAATCATTTATGTGTGGATTTCTAATGTTAAATACTTAAAGTCATAGTAATTAATTGCAAATTATTAATATACAAACGTTCACAAATAGTTATTTAGTTAGAAATCTTAAAATAATGTATTGAACTCTTTATATTATGCGATTATATAATTATTTTTTTGTTCTGCCCACATATAATTTTAATTTCAAATTTTAATCAAATAATTGTATAAAGTTATTTACCTTTCAATTATGTTCATTATATAATATTTTAATTTTTTTAGGAAAACAAAAATTAAATGAAAAAAAAAATGTCATTGCCAAGTTTGTGACACGTTTAGGGTCAAAGTTTGAGTGATCCGAGTTTCACTCGAGTCACATATAAAGAATTGAAAGATATGACGCTATTAGGTTTGTCCTCGTATCACCTGGTTTGGTCAACAAGTAAATTTTTGGAAGAAAATCTTGTTACTGATTATAAATCTTTTTAGTTTTCGTTGCAACAATTTTCTCATACTATCTTTTATTTTTTTTAGTTAAATGATTAAATAATTTTTAAAATCAAATTATAAATTTTATATTTTTGTTAATCATTTTAGTTTTTCCCAATGTTGTTTTCAATATATTATATTTTTTAATTTTTGATTGTTTTTTATCTTATATTTAGTTAATAATTTTCTATAATTTAATGGTACTTTTTTTGTATCTATGAATTCATATTTAATTTGATAATATTAGCAACCTTTTAATTTGTTTTTTTAATTTTTTTTTGTATTTATTAAATTTATAATTTATAATTTTAGCAACTTTTTCGAGTTTTACAGATTTATAAACTAATTATTTAGATTTATGATATATTATATATTATATATTTATATTTTACTTTTTCAGATTTCTTATACACACACACGCGCGAGCGCACATAATATTTCTGTAACTGCTATTATTTTTTTTATATTTTTATCGATTCTTTTATTTTTATATTTATTTAATAATATTATAGAATCTAATTATGAATATTTTGACTTAATTTAACTTATTTATGAGTTTTCTCTTTATTTTTAATTGATTGTTGAACTTTCAGTTTTGTTTCATATTTATGAAATAAACATTTATAGTTTAATTATAAGTTCTTAATTTTTATCTATATGATTTTATTAATATTTTTAATTTTATTTAAAGCATTTGAAAAAATATTTATGTTTTAATTTTGCTTTTTAGGGTTATTCAAATTTATTAACTAATTATTTATGTATATTCATATATTTATTTTAAATAATTTTTTATATTTTATATTTTCTTCAAAAAAATTTATATTTTTTTTATATTCTCATATTTTATTTATTATTGTACATAATTCTTCGACATATTTAATATCTTCTTTATATAAATCATAATCTCTAAAAGAATATTTACATAATAATTATACAAATAATAAATATAGTATACTACAAATAGAAAGTAAAATGTGCGGGAAAATTTTGAGAAATATTTTTAGAAACGCTAGCCTTTATATATATATATATATATATATATATATATATATTGGTTTACCACCCTTTTCATTCATATTTCATTTAAATAATATTTTCGATGCCATATGTATTATTTTAATAATAATAATAATAATAATAATAATAATAATATAGTATTGGACCTACAAGAAGTTGCGAAATTATTATTTATTTTTTAAAATGTTCAAAAGTATCTTATTTAATATCTAAAAACTTCTTACTAGATAAATTAAGATTTATTAATTAATGTCAAAAAATTCATTATTTGATTGCAAAAAACTTTCACCTGATTCAAAGATTTCTTACTTAATGTGTAAATATTTTTATGCATCTAACTTATTAAATATAATATCTTTTTCTTTTTTCTAAAGAAAAATTCTTACTTGATAGAAAAATATTATTATTTATTTTACTTTATACAACAATGGAGAATTTCTTACTTGATAATAGTAAGAATTTGCTACTTCATCACAAAAATTTCTTACTTAATGTTTGAAATTTTCTTATTTTATGTTCGAAATTGTAAGAAAATATCTTACTTTATGTACGAAAAAGTAAGAAAAGATCGTACTTAATGTTTTGAAAAATATGACCCGAAAAAATATTTTTTGGTGGAAAAAAACTTGTAGATAAAATTTCTCGACGAACGGTCAACAACAAAGGTGATGGTGGTTATAATTATATTTATATTAGTATTATTATTTTAATAATTTTTGTTTCTACGATTATCTCAAAGTGAGATTTACTACTTGAAAGTGAAATGTGTACCCAATTAATATACCTCCACATTTTTTACCCAAAATAAAAAATATCTTGAAATAAAAACATAAAGAATCACACCCTTTCTTTTGGTTTATCTTCCTATGTGATTGGATTTTCTCCACCTTTTTACATTTCCAACTTTCGTTTTGATCTTTTAAATAACTAATTTCGTGCATTAATTTCTTATTCCTCTTAAATTATATTTTAGAAATTCAAACTACTTAACTCATCTACACGTAGAGGAGATGACAATCATATCATTTATCTTTCGTTTCTAATAAATAATCAGTTAGATTGTTGGTCAAAATTGAGTCATGTAATATCCTGGACCAACTTCTACAACCACACCAACTAAAAGTTCCAATATATATATATATATATATATATATATAAATTTATTAAATCACAACGGCATTGGTTTAAATAACCAATTAGAAAAAAACATACAGCACTGTTTTAGCACATGTCAAACACCGCCATATTTTGGAGAAATATATATGTTGTATTTAGACCCTCGAAAAAAATACATGCCCTTTAGGATGACCTTGTTGATGAACAAGATTGAAGCAAATGGGGTTTGCTTGTCCCCATGATAGAATAATAAATAGTTGGACTGCTTTTTACAAGATTTGACACAAGAAAACCTTTTGCAAACTTATTTGAGGCCTCACATTTTGATGCTCTAAATCAAAACATTTCATTTCACAAGGGAAGAAGAAATTTGGCTATGGTCCCAAAATTCACGTGGTTTGATCTTTTTCTCTTTTGATTATCATGAAATCCTTTGTTATGTCCAGTTTTTATCCAACAAGATGAGATATCAACAGAATCTAATTTGCTAAAAAGTGAGATGATAAGAATTGAACTATCAATTCAATAAAGTACTTCGCATTTGTGAAACCTTTTTTTCTTTTTTTACTGTTTCTCCTTTTATTGACACTGACCAGGCAACTACTGACTTAAAATTTAGATTGGAGCCAAAATGTTAGCACAAAAGTATGCAAGTAAACTGGGATGTAATTGATTGGGATAGAGTTGGGGTTCAGTTGAAAAGTGGCTTTTTGCATATAGTATGTGTGGTGTTTGTGTGCATGTTGTCACGGACTTAGACTTTGGTACTAACGTTCCATGCAGCCTTAGCTCCTTTCCTCCCCTCGCAGTAGCTAAATCAGACTCTCGACAAGAAAATAAGAAAGATGATGAGGAAACGAAGGAAATAAAGCTTGTGGTAAATGAACACGTTGGTTTGAAGAAACTTGATTGCTTGAATGCTTGATTGGATTCGATTCGATGGATACAAATGAGGAGCCTCATACCCTATTTATACTACTTCCACCTCCTTATGTGGAATCTCTAAAACAACCTACACTACTCTATGCATCACCTCCTCAAATGGAGGGATCTAGAACGTCCCACACAAATCTACTCCTAAGGTGGGCACTTATGATATTTACATGATGAATCTTGAGAGTTCTACCACCCTCTAGTCAAAACTATATACAAAGCATTTGACCAAAACATGTTCTAGGGAAATTTAGAACATTCCAGTCCCTACTAAGCCCCTATTGGGCGTGTCCCGCACGAATGTCCTGTACGCTGCTACATAAGTCCCGAATCGCCCAGATGCCTTCGTATTATTCTAGCAGCTTCCAATAGCTCGGCCCTTGCCCGAATCTTCCCGGCGCGAACCCGCTTGGCCAAATCCCGTATGTTTCCAGAAGATTCCTTAGCCTTCTCGCATGATGCAGCCCGCCCATCATTTTTCCCACCAAGTGCACACCCCTTGTGCACTCTCGGCCATGTATGTCCCGGCATGGCCCGACCATCCTGGGCGGGGCATGACATTCTCCCCACCCATTTTGGCGAAGTCCTCGACACCGTGTCTCGTCGCTATGCGCGCACTGTCCAGTCCTCTCCGCAAGCTGGGTCGCGCCTCGTCCATTCAGCGCGTGGTATCCGGTCTCCTGTGCAAGCCGGGTCGCGCCTGTCTCGATGCCCGCGCGGTGTCTGGCCTTCTCCGCTTACCGATTCGGGCCTGCACGGCGTGCTGGCTTCTCCACGAGCCTAGCCATGCCCAATTATCGGATCCTCGGTCCCTCGAACCTGGATCTCTGATAGCCCTGTCCTACACTCCGTTTCCTCCACTGGAACGAAGATGGTTGTGTCCCCAAACATGCTAAGGGTCTTCATCGATGGAACCAATGCCGCATTGTGCTTCCGCATGAAGTCCAGCCCTAGCACCGCGTCGTGCCCGTCCATTAGCGCGACGGTAAAGTCCACTTGGCCCTCCCATGGCCCCAGGCATAGCTTCACGTCCTTGGATACGCCCGTCACTGGTCTCTCCGGGCATTGATCGTCTTGATCCATGCATTCGCCCCCTCGACTCGAACTTCGAGCCGCCGAGCCTCCTTCTTCGTAAGGAAGTTGTGCATGTCCCCTGTGTCCACTACGGCGCGCACCTCGCGCCCGTTGATGCGACCGCGTGCCAGCATCAACCCATGTCTCGTCGGCATCCCGACCCCTAGTGGATCCCTCTTGCCCTCCATGGCATTAACCACCCGTATGGCACCACATTGTTGGCCCTCATCATCCTCGTGGTGCGACCTCTCGTCCTTGTCCAACTGCCTCATTGCTGACAAGGATCCCTTCTTGGGGAAATCCCTCACCATGTGCAGTCCATTGCACAGGTAGCAACCTCGCGGCATGAAGGCATTCTTTATCTCCTTGTACTCCTTACGAGGGTTATGGCTTCTCCTCGACGAGCCAGCCACGTCCCGATCAATCCACCTCGGCGTGAATCTCGGCTGCTCCCGAGCGACACTCTCGTCATGTGGGTCTCCCCCACCCTTGGCCGATTACTACTCTTTTCGCCTGGGAACGACTGGAAAGTCCACCAATGACTCTGCAGCCGCAATGGAACTATCTAACGTCCGAATGTCCCGACGATGTATCTCCTGCCTTGCCCAAGGTTGGAGCCCATCCACGAAGTAAAACAATGAGTCATCGCCGACATATATGGAATCTGCAACATCAGGGTCATAAACTCCTTGACGTAGTCTTGGATTGAGATATTTTGCCTCAACTCGCTCAGCCTCTTACGCGCCTCATACACGACGTTCTTGAGGTATAATTGTCGTTAAGCTCTCGGACAAAGTCTTCCCATGACTCGATCCGACACGTCCCATTCTCAATGTCGGCGTGCTTCCGGTGCCACCACAACACTGTGGTATCACTAAGCTAAAGGGTTGCGGTCTTTACCTTAGCCGCCTCGTCCCGTAAGTTGATGCCTTTAAAATACCACTCCATGCCCCACAAGAAGTTGTCGACTTCCCTGGCATCTCGTACGACACTGAATAACGCTGGCCTCGGATACTCAAACCTCGTGGTTGGCACAGGTGTGCTAGCCTCCGTGCTAGCCACAACTATCTTACACATCGCAACGTCCTCCCTTAACGCATTGACGATGGCCGCCAGCTCATCCAAGTGTTCCTCACTAAGCCGTCTCGAATTCTTGGATGGCCTCGGCATACCCCTAGGTTGCGCCCGTAAACCCTTTCACATTGCCCTTGATCAATTCAACCTCTCTAAGGACATGATCCTCCAATGTCTTGAAGGTGTACTCGACCCCTCAAGCCTTTCGGAGAGCTCCCCCACCACGAGATCCGTTGTAGTCGCCTCCGTGCGCACCTTGCTACGATCTCTGGTCTTCTTCCGCTCAGTGGCCGTAAGTTCCCTCCCGCGGACATCTTCGACCACGCCCAAGATCTCCAAAATACCAGTCTTGTTTCCTCCGACCATACTTAATGAACACAATACGAAGCCCCCAATCAGGCTCTGATACCACTTGTCACAGACTTAGACTTTGGCACTAACGTTACGTGCGGCCTTAACTCCTTTTCTCCCCTCGCGGTTGCTAAGTCAGCCTCTCGACAAGAAAATAAGAAAGATGGCGAGGAAATGAAGGAAAGAAAGCTTGTGGGAAATGAACACGTTGGTTTGAAGAAACTTGATTGCTTGAATGCTTGATTGGATTCGATTTGATGGATACAAATGAGGAGCCTCATACCCTATTTATACTAGTTCCACTTCCTCATGTGGAATTCTCTAGAACAACCTACACTACTCCATGCATCACCTCCTCAAATGGAGGGATCTAGAACGTCCCACTCAAATTGACTCCTAAGGTGGGCACTCTTGATATTTACATGATGAATCTATAGAGTTCTACCACCCTCTAGTTAATACTATATACAAAGCATTGACCAATACATGTTCTAGGGAAATCTAAAACATTCAATTCTCTACTAAGCCCCTCTTGGGAGTGTCCCGCACGAATGTCCTGTACGCTGCTAGATAAGTCCCGAATCGCCCATATGCCTCCGTATTATTCTAGCAGCTTCCAATAGCTTGGCCCTTGCCCAAATCTTCCCGGCGCAAACCCGCTCGGCCAAGTCCCGTATGTTTACAGAACATTTCAGGGCCTTCTCTGATGATGCAGCCCGCGCACCATTTTTCCCACCAAGTGCACACCCCTTGTATACTCTCGGCCATGTATGTCCCGGCATGGCCCGACCTTCCTGAGCAGGGCATGACAATGTGGTCTGGATGTAAACTACAGCTGCATATAGGTGATAGCAAGGTCCATAATATGTCCTTGGCTAAGGCCAAGTTTTCTATGGGCTTCTAGAGACTGAGTTTGTGATTTCAATTTGACAATTTGGGATTTTTAAAATGTTATCTCAATTATTATCTTTACGGTGAAGAGTACAATAGTTGACCACTCGTCGTCAAACGTCAAATTAAATATTTTTCCTTAGCTTTTCTCTACCAACTAGCAGTAGTGATAAGTAAGGGTCGATCCCACGAGTAGAGTGGTTAGATTGTGATAGTTCGTATTTTATTTAAACAAATAATTGGGGTAGGAATTGTGAATTAAATTAACTAGCGAAATAAATAAGCAAATACTTAAGAACAAGCAAGAAAATAATTAACGGAAAATTCAATAATAATAAAGCTCTAGTTCTAGTTCTGTTTCCACCCTCGATTCACTCATTCAATCAACCACAATATCATAATTTATTCATCACATACGACTAAAAACCCTGAGTAACAATAAGCTCTGCTACTCGCATTTGCCCTTACCGTTTACTCAATTAAAATAAGATCTTTAATCGATTCTAATTATTGAACAACCTAGAATAAGCTCTCTAGATTTAATCCAACAATAATATTAATACCAAGGCAAATAGGATAATCTAAGCAATAAACATATAAGCTCGGTTTACTTAACTTGTGTTGTGTTATCCCTAACAATGCATAATCGTTAGTTGCTTCAGAGAAATAGAAATTACGACAATTACACGGGAAGCAATCCTATTTCTAGAAATATATAACCAATCCTATTTCTAGAAATATATAACCAATCCCTAATCTAGGTGATCAAGCTAAATTAAGAATTAAGCAATCATGTCATGAATTTATCATGAAAATTAAACAAGATAACACAAGCAATCGCATATGAAGAACGAAAGACAATTTTGCATAAATTAATTAAAACATAATTTCACGAGGGTTTCAACATCCCTAGAACTAGATAAGAAGTTTACTCACTCATGGAGTTCATAGAATAACAGGAAAATAAAGAAATAAAACATAGTTCTAAAGAAAAGAGATAAGAAATCTTAGATCTTGGATTTTTGGTCTTGGATCTTCAAGCTCTTGTTTATTGGGTCATTAGGGATCCCTCTTCAACCCTTGGAACCCTAGTATTGTGTTAATATATATTTTGGATGAGTTTATATAGAATTCCTCTTTCTTGCCGCGCAAGTTTCTTCCTAAAATAACTCAGCCGCGTCGGCATCGACCGACGCGAGCCAGCCGTAGGCATCGTCGCGCATCATCCGCCCACGTCGACCTGCATGTGCGTCGACCGACGCACCTCTAATCGTCGTAACAGAGAGTTCCCGTCGACATGGCGTCAACTGACGGACCTTGAATCGACGCTAATGCAACTTCCCGTCGAGATGGCGTCGACTAACGCGAGCCCAATCGACGCGACTGCAAGCAATTTCTCAGCCAGGGCGTCGATCGACGCATGCCACCTCCGGCGTCGACGCAAGTCATCGACGCACTTCTCGATTCTTGGGTTATCTTTGCCGTTTCGTTGATCCTCGTCTCTCAACTTCCTTGTGGAACATCATTCACTTAATATAACACCAAATACTGCAAAATAAAGAAGAAATATACAATTGGTGCTCCTCCACTCGTAATAATGAATATGCGAGAAATAAACATATATGATATTATTAAGCGCATAAAAATATAGGAATTAAACCATCAATTATCGTACAATTCCTCGCCTATCAAATTACCCCAAACTTAAACCTTGATTGTCCTCAAGAAACATTAGAATTAAAGCATAGGACAAACATAATATAAGTAAGTCACTCAAATTGACCAAATGAACTCATCCGGACTCTAGACACCATTATATTTCTAGAAAATCATAAGCGTGTCATGTGTTAACCTAAGTAACCCCAGCAGTTTGGCAACCCCTTTTCATATACGCCACGTCAATGTACTATGGTGCCCCCTCGCTATTCAATGGTTTGGTTCTACCCATTGTTGTAAGCGATCAAATATCTCGTCCTCTCCCATTTTTCATTATTATTTTTTTTTTCAATTGAGTCCCGCAGCTCCGCACTACCGTTCTTGACTTGACTTGATAATGATTCGGCGCTGGATAGGAGGATCGTCTTAATTTGTTGTTTGATTTGTTGAGTTCACCTCCACTTCCTTGGGACTTTGATTATATGATGCACCAATTGAATACGTGCATGAATTTATTGAGCTACTCGCATCTTTATTGGATTTCGCCCTTAGAATTTGTAAGCGAATTGCACTTTATAAATACGGATAGGCAGCTGTTTCAGCACCTCAATTCTTTTTCTTTGTTTCTTCACTTTTCAATTTTTGACTTACTCCATGCCGGTATACTCCAACCGGACATTATTTGACTTCTGTTTCAACTAACGAGATATCATCACACAACCTCCAACTTCAAGGCCCCACACAAACTCATATTAAGTACGACAACCACAAGGACATATCAACAACGCAATAATCTAGAATTGAAGCCCCATAAATGAATCACAAAAGTATTAACATGCATACCATTGATCCCTAAATCAAATGATGACTAAAGAATTTAACCGAAACATAAATCATCCAAGCAATTTAAGCGAGTACTTTTAACCATTTTCTTTCAATCCCTCGGAATTTTCAAATTTTTATCAATATTCAGCACAATATCCTCAATAATAACCTCAATTACCCACTCCCCCAAACTTAAACTTTAGCTTGTTCTCAAGCGAACACAAAGAAAGAACAAGCAAATAATAAATCATAAGGGAAAAGTAAGGGAAAAGAAATCACCGGGGTAAATGTCTAGGGGGTCTCGGTTCTAGATGATCTTTTTCAAAAATATGCCCAATCATCCAAATAAACCAAGCTTTGTATCCCTTCAACTACAAAAAAAAAA
>BMAC01000206.1:150378-193886 GCA_014905375.1 Phtheirospermum japonicum | reverse complement strand
TCAACATCTAACTCCAATGGTAGAGAATCCAACTCTTGATTTGGTTCCACATTGAGATCAAGAAGCAAAGTTCGTTTCGAAGTTGATGTAATTATCACTGGAATCAAATCATCAATCTCCACAGTGGGTTGTACATCAGGTTGGTTTGAGCTGATCTCGTTCAATAAAAAACTCGATATCTCAGGGTTTTGGACTCTCGATATTTGTTGGAGCTATATTCAAGTCAAATAAAAATATTGGGTTATTATTTTGATTTGCACTAATAGAAGCCATGGATATGTTGGTGATTAAAATTGTGTATGGTTAGTTTGTCTTTTTATAGGTATCTCAACAATATTTTTTTTTTTTAATTTTTGCCTTCATTGAGAACTTTGAATTTTGATGAATTTTTTTTGCCTCCGTAGAAGACTTTGAATATTGGATGAAATTTTAATTTTAGTTTCATTGCCTCCAAATTTGAAAATGGGTAAGATTGTTATTTGTGCTTCAATTTAAAGAGGAAGATGAAAGGTATGGGAGTATTATTTTTTATTTAAGAAAGCTGCGCATGAGGTGAGACGGAAGGTGAAAAGGGAGCATTAATATGGACAAATTAGTCTTTTTATACCTTTCTTAATAAGTGTGTTTTAGTCCCAAACGACATATAAAATGAACCGGAGGGAGTATATATAATTGTTATATATATGTGATTAATAGATACTCTTCATGCTTATTCGTTTTTACGAAAATTAAACTGTTTCATTTGAAAAGCAATTTAAAACATTGTTTGAATTAATTTTTAAAAATGGACCGTCGTCAATGAATTCGATTCAAATTCCTATTACTTAAAAAATTTTGTTTTCCGCTGCGCGACGGCACCACCAAATCCCATCATGGGTTGCCTCACAACAAGCGCCTTTTCTTAACGTCGTCGGCTCGACATGGTACCCCTCAATTCCATGGGGGTTTCGGAGGAGGTCTCAAAGTGCACGAAGTGCCAACGACCTCATCCTCCATAATTCACATCCATTTTGGCGTTGGATGCTTAACTGGGTCCTTACGACTTTGTGGTGGCTTCTCATAGAATTTTGCTAAAATGGTCTCGTCTATCACCACATACGGAAGATCATCGGTCGCCTCCTTCTCAAAAACATCTTCACGCACGTAAGTCTCTTCTTCATCCTTCATCACTTGACACACGATCCATGATGGCAATGGCTTTGGCTCAGCTTTGACCTCGATAGGAGAAACGGTAGAATAAAGAACATCATTTGTAAGCTCAGGCAGACTATGATCAACACGTGTCCACCTTGTTTCTTCTTCCTCCATCTCGTATTCGTCCTCCAATTCAAATGTCGGGTCCTCCGCATCATCGATTTTCCCCACATATTGCAGCATGATGGCGTTCACATTCTCCACGCGCTCCTCAGTTTGAGAAGACAATCGCTCATTCCCTTGTGCATCAAGTTGGTTTATGCGATTAGCCATTTCATTCACTTGAGCTTCGAGCTTCTTGGAGTTCTTCATCATGGCCTCCATCATCTCTATGAGGGTTGGGGACGGTTCTTGTGCTTGGGGATAGTCATCATATTTTCTCAAAATTTTTTGTCCCCTTTGGAAATTTGGAGGGTCCCCCCACCCTGGTTCGTAAGGATCGTAGTTCCCCTCTTGCCATCTTCTAGGCCTCACTTCATAGGCATTCGTTTCAAGGTTGGCTCGTAGCGTTGGGAAATCATCGATGACATGATCAAATGTATGACAAAAGAAGCATGGTCGAACCGTAGCCCTCTTAATGATAGTGGACTTCAACTCATCTAACTGAGCTTGCAACGAACCAATGTCTACCTCATTTACTGACCTCAGTGAATTATCACGGTAGCCGAATTGCTGAGAATTAGCCGCCATGTTCGAGATCAACTCCCTTGCTGCCGTCGGTGTCCTATCCATGAGCGAGCCTCCGCTTACCGCATCTATCATGTTTCTATCAGTGAGACAGAGACCTTCATAAAAGTATTGTATTAATAACTCCTCGCTCATTTGATGCTGAGGGAAACTAGCGACGAGTCTCTTGAAACGCTCCCAATACTCATGCAATGTCTCCCTGGGTAACTTCCTTACTGCACAAATTTCTTTACGCAAGCTCGCCACTCATGAAGGGGGAAAATATCTTTGCAAAAATACCCTCTCTAATGCCATCCACGTGGTGATGGATCCAGGAGGTAAGTAATAAAGCTAATCCTTAGCGAGACCCTTCAATGAAAATGGAAATGCCCGTAGTTTAATTTGTTCGTCAGTCACTCCGGCGGGCTTCATGCTCGTGCATATAACATGAAATTCCTTCAAGTGCTTGTGTGGGTCCTCTCCATCTAATCCATGGAACGCCGGCAAATGATAGATTAATCCAGATCTCAATTCGAATTTAGCATCCTCCAAGGTAGGAAATGTGATGCATAGTTGTTGTTGCGGAAGATCCGGATTTGCTAGGTCCTTCAACGTGCGTTCTCTACCTCCTTCCATTGTCACAAGATCTAAAAAAGAAATTATTGAAATTTATTATATTTTTTTCTTTTTTTTTTTGAAAATGAAAATAAAATTAAAAATTAAAAATATTAAAATACGTCAAATCATAATTTAAACGCGTCACTTCCCGGCAACGACGCCAAAATTTGACTGCTCGTCGTTAAGTATCAAATTAAATATTTTTCCTTAGCTTTTCTCTACCAACTAGTAGTAGTGATAAGTAAGGGTCGATCCCACGAGGAGTGTGGTTAGATTGTGATAGTTCATATTTTATTTAAATAGATAATTGGGGTAGGAATTGTGAATTAAATTAGCTAACGAAATAAATAATCAAATAATTAAGAACAAGCAAGAAAATAATTAACGAAAAATTCAATAATAATAAAGCTCTAGTTCTAGTTTTGTTTCCACCCTCGATTCACTCATTCAACCAACCACAATATCATAAATTATTCATCATATACGACTAAAAACCCTAAGTAACAATAAGCTCTGCTACTCGCATTTGCCCTTACCGTTTACTCAATTAAAATAAGCGCTTTAATCGATTCTAATTATTGAACAACCTAGAATAAGATCTATAAATTTAATCCAACAATATCTTTAATACCAAGGCAAATAGGCTAATCTAAGTAATAAACACATAATCTCGGTTTATTTAACTTATGTTGTGTTATCCCTAACGATGCATAATCGTTAGTTGCTTCAGAGAAATAGAAATTACGACAATTACACGGGAAGTAATCCTATTTCTAGCAATAGATAACCAATCCCTAATCTACGTGATCAAGCCAAATTAAGAATTAAGCCATTATGTCATGAATTTATCATGAAAAGTAAACAAGATAACACAAGCAATCGCATATGAAGAACATAAGACAATTTTGCATAAATTAATTAAAACATAGTTTCAAGAAGGTTTCAACATCCCTAGAACTAGATAAAAAGTTTACTCACTCATGGAGTTCATAGAATAACAGGAAAATAAAGAAATAAAACATAGTTCTAAAGAAAAGAGATAAGAAAGTTTAGATCTTTGATTTTTGGTCTTGGATTTTGAAGCTCTTGTTTATTGGGTGATTTGGGATCTCCTCTTCAAGCCTTGGAACCCTAGGATTGTGTTAATATATATTTTGGATGGATTTAGGACGAGTTTATATATAATTCCTCTTTCTTGCCGTGCAAGTTTTTTCCTTAAATAACTCAGCCACGTTGGCGTTGACAGGGCGTCGACCGACGCGAGACCGCCGTAGGCATCCATGCGCATCATCCGCCCACGTCGACCTGCATGTGCGTCGACTGACGCAACTCTAATCATTGCAATAGAGAGTTCCCGTTGACATGGCGTCGACTGACGGACCTTGAATCGACGCTACTGCAGCTTTCCGTCGACAGGGCATCGACTGACGCGAGCCCAATCGACACGACTAAAAGCAATTTATCGGCCAGGGTGTCGATCGACGTATGCCACCTCCGGCGTCGACGCAAGTCATCGACGTACTTCTCGATTCTTTGGTTTTCTTCGCCGTTTCGTTGATTCTCGTCTCTCAACTTCCTCGTGGAACATCATTCACTTAATATAGCACCAAATACTGCAAAATAAAGAAGAAATATACAATTGGTGCTCCTCCACTCGTAATAATGAATATGCGAGAAATAAACATATATGAGAATATTAAGCGCATAAAAACATAGGAATTAAACCACCAGTTATCGTACAATTTCTCGCCTATCAATAGTACCCCAGGGTAATTATTTTTTGCCCCCCAAACTATTTCGTTTTTCACAATTTACCATGCAAACTATTATTTGTTGCAAACCGCCATATAAATTATGCACGATTTGCAGTTTACCCCCTGGACCGGGCAGTTTGTGGTTTTGTAATAAAAACCGGATGATGTGGTACAATTCGGTTGAGCCACGTCATCTGGTTTGGTCACAATACCACAAAAAATTTGGTTTAGGGGGAAAATTGCAAACCGCGCATAGTTTGTATGGCGGTTTGTCACAAATAATAGTTTGTATGGTAAACTGTGAAACATGCAATAGTTTAGGGGGTAAAAAATAATTAACCCTTTTAAATAATAATAATATCAAATTGATCATTACACATATGAGAGAGTGTATCATGGACCAAGATGCACCTAGGTGCACCTTGTAATTTAATTTATCATCACATATAACCGACATATATCATCACATATAACTGGTACATATCATCACATGTAACTGATACAAATCATCATAAATAATTGAAATTCTAAATCTAAAATCTAAAATCCTAATATGAAAAAAACAAATCTAAAATAAAAAACTAAACCAAATGGAAAATTAATCCCTAAAATAAAAAACTAAACCGCGAAATTGAATATTAAACTATAAATCCTAAATTTCTATCATATATCATCACATATAACTGACACATGTTATCATATATAACTAACACATATTATCACATATAACTGGTAGAATGATAGATTTTTGCCGGGACCCTAAAATGGAAAATTAAATAAAAAAAGGTTGACGGTCTTTCATGAGGTCTGGCATGGTCCATGATAAAACCAAAGAGATTGGTTACCAAGAATAGGGGGTACTAACCTCATATCTGAGATCATCGACCTGAAACACCTTCTAATTACGTAACAGCGACCTGATTGATCCCCAAGAACCTCCTATGGACCTGATCGATTATGCAAAACAGCACCCTCAGCCAAGGCGGTGGACGGCCCCGGCGAAGGTCCTCCGATGTTTAAGTCAGAAAGTGCGAGAGATAACTTTAGAGTTCAACCGTGATAAAACCAACTTAGAATAAGAGTGTGGCGTGAAACCCTTTATATAGAAAAGAGAAGTGTTCCCCAAGCTAGGGTTACCTTCTCCCACTATAATTCCATAAACTCCATGACCGAGTTAGATTTAGGGTTTCTCCTGTATGCTAAGTTACCATAAATAATAGATTACCAGAATAGGCCTGATCCTTTGATTCTTTAAATATTGTTCGTCGGGACCCCACAATACCATCCATGTCTGCTCGTTCGGTCCCCACAATTATAAAGCCCAACACCCAGCACCGAGCTGGTTAAACCATAAGAGGTTGCCACCCTATATGAGAGCTAACCACTCCAATATTCCAGGTTACTAACCCATAAAAAAGCTCACCCACCTCTTAGAAGAAATGCTCCTTCCAAGAAATGAGGTCACTTACCATAAATACCAGCATATAACTTTCATGAATATTTAGTGTCGTATCAGCTAGTCCCCCATATTCTGGCTGATTGAGGCGCGAAATCTGGTAGAATATGTAAAAAAAGGTAAAAAGAATGCAACCACCAGAAACTACATTAAAAACTTAATCAAAAATCATAAACCTTCAAGAAATCACCCTGTTAGCTTACCAAGACATTATACCATAACCCAGCTCTATCGAGCTATAGCACTGTTCGTCGAATAAGAGCTCACCACATAAAATCATGACCTCCGAAAAATCAACCCGCTCAGCCCCTAGAAAGAATGCTCCTCCTAGAAGAAGAGGTCGCTTATAAGTCCCCATATCTAACGATCACCGATCTAATATATCCATCAACCTAAGACCATCCATCCCCGACCTGAATCATATTCAGGCACAATAATCCAAGTAAATATAATCATGCATTTTTAGGAAGTCAAAACACGCCTTCCCCTTGAATTGAACTTTTTACACCTACTTTTTATTTAAAAATAAAAAGCTCGTCTGCAAGTGAACGGAGCAGCTGTAGGTGGTAAGTTGGACTCGAGTTGAATCACAAGGAAGACTAATCGTAAACTATTCCGGTGTTTGGTTTTACGAAAATAGAAAAGAAATAAAAACTAAACTAAACACTCGATCCAATTTGGTTTGGGAGTCCTAACATCTACGAGCAATAAAATTGAAAGCCTTTAAACATGATTAAGAAAACGAGGGGGTTCTAGTGCGCCAGGATCATCTCCACGATCAGGGTTGTCAATCCCAATGGCTCTAATGACCCTAGGCACTAGAACGATAAACTTAGCCGAAAAACATGCCAAAAAACATCATGGTGATGAAAGCATAATTTAAACGCAAAGCATTGCCATGATTGACATTAAAAATAAACAACTAATCTAACGAGAACATTCATAAAGAAGCGAAAACGAAATACGAATTAAAAGCAAGAAAGTAACAACGTTCAAACTAACAATTAAACTACATACTACGAAATATTCTATCTAACATATAAAATATAAGAACTAAAGTTGAAGAACTAAAAGGTAAAACAAAGACGAAGAACAAATGAGGAAACGATGACTCGAACTTGAAATCTTCAACTCTTCAACCGGAATCATGCGTATGATCGAAAGGTTGCAAGAACCGATGGTTCTCTGCAATGTATGAACCTTCCCCCAAGTTCCAGCACCTCTGAAATGAAGAAACCACCGGCCTTTTATAGATTCTCCCGAGAATAACTGGTCAACCTCCAGAGCATCGACATACGCAAGCAGAGCGTCGACGTCGACGCGAGTCAGGATGGTCGCGTCGACCAGGCAGTGCTTCGAAAGATGCGTGCACGTATTGACACGACTGCAAGTTTGCGTCTATAGGTGTGTCGATTGACGGAGCTAGGATCGACGCTACTGTAGATATGCATCGACCTAGCGTCGACCGACGTGAGTGTCTCCCGGCGTCGACGCGGCACTGGCTACGGGCATCGGCAGCACGTCGTGTGTCTCGTCTTCTTCATTTCGAGCTGAAACACGAAAATAAAGCAAAATTAGACTATTACTTATAAAATAAGGTAGAAAAACATTAAACACGATATGAAATGAAAATTATCAATAGGAAGAAAAACGAGAAGAAAATAAACCTAAACACCCTAAAAGCACACAACACATGATGCAAAAACACACAAAAATCACATACAAATATGTACAAATCAACTCCCCTACACTTATATTTTTGCTTGTCCTCAAGCAAAATCAGAACTAGACGTAGATAAGGAAAAGCTACTTACCTGATGACCTATTCGCTAATGCATCCAAATGATTCAAGAAGTTAAGGCATTAAATCGACAAAAACTCAACTAAAAGGACGACACGATAACGTGGAGATAAGAGGTGTAGACTAGCTTCCGAACACCTAAAAGTAATGAGTTAACCTCCATGCACGTCATCCATCCATACCTCGGCCCAAGTCTATCCCCGAACAAACCGCCAAGTCGTCACCAGACTAGCCCAATCATCTATACACCTCTTTAAAAAAACGATCTAAGAAAAACAAAAATAAGAACTTACCTTGTACAAGGATTTCTCTTCTTGTACTTATTAATTTTTTTCTTTTTCTTTTCCTTTTTTCTTTTTCTTTTTCTTTTTCTTTAATTATGAGTACCTATAGAGATGAGGTACTAAACGAGCATAAATTTAAAAATAAAAAATGAGAGTTCATTGACTCCAATCTTACGTTACTAAGTGCAACTGATAACATTCTTTAATATCGCACGTGGAGTTTTAACGTCTACAAAAATAAAAAGAAAAAAAAATTACATAAAGTCCTATAGAGGGTATTGGAAAACGGGGCTAGTAGAGAGTATTCGATTCTTTAGAATGAAACAAGAATAGAACAGGAGAGAAGACACTTCATAGACTATTTACACTTCATTCCCCACAATTACACTATCTTTCGAACGAAAGTCTAAATATCCTAACCAAAGCATCTAACCACGTCATTTCGTCAAGTTTTAAATAAATATAAATACACACGACTCAAATCAACCACAAGCAAGAATACGAACAATTAAATTATTAACCAAGGACAAACCCCCCCACACTTAAACCATACAATGTCCACATTGTATAAAATTAAAAATTAAGCTAAGTATGGTAAAAGATAAGAGAAGGAGAGATACGTCCCTGAAATTGCGCTTGTGGTAAAGAGTTGAGCGTCGAAAATCGTCCAACGGGCCTCAACATTGAAGGGGGCCTGAAACAACAAGAACAAAAACACACAAAAACATATAAAATTAAAAGGCTTGGGTTGCCTCCCATGAAGCTCTTAATTAATGTCTCTAGCTTGACGGCGTCCACGTTTGATGTCATTCCGGGTCTAAAAATAAATGACGATTGTGACACGCCTTGGTATTCTCCAAGAACAAGAATTGGCAATGATAATCACCAAGGCGAGCACAAAAAGCATGCCCCGATATGCAAGGGGTGAAAACTCCAACTATATTTGGAGGTCGGAACCGCGAGTAATCGATCACCTCGAATATGTCAAACGACAATTGTAGCATGGGTGATCGGGCACCTTCTCGACTATCTCGTCTACCACCTCAAAATCAAATTTTAATAAAGCTTCGGGGTGGTCCAAAATGTGACTCAGTAGTCTCACTCTCCTCCAACACTTGCACAACTTCATCATCAAACCGCACGGAAGCGGTAATGCCTTCCTCCGACTCCTCCTTCTCACCCGTCAACTCCACCTCCTTGCACACATCTTTCAAAAGATCATCAGAGCTCGAACTGTCCTCAACCAAGATGGAATCTTCCACATCAATTATGGGCATCTTCTCATGAGAAGGTTTGTCAAGATCGTAAGCCTGTTTAACAAGTTGCTCTAATTGAATCTCGAAGCAATCCATGGGTTCATCAATCCGTTGAACCCAATCCGAAATAATAAGAATAGTCCTCGAGTTGCATTTGCTGTTTTACAGATTATTCAAAGGTCAATGTCACTGGAAAGCAAATTGTCCAAAGTTGCTAAACAAAAATCAACAAGTAGGACAACCCTCTCAACGGAGACCTCCATCTCAAGCGCAACAATAGAACTTTAGGCCTCCAACATCCGACAGAACATCAGTTATTCTTCCATTTAATTCATTATATGTTGGATATGTCTTTACCTTTGGAGAACCTTCTGGTTCTGGTTCTATAGTAGTTACTCTTCTGAGCAATTTCATAAGTTTCTTGCCATGCAGCCGCATGCCATGTCTACTTCTATAAAAAAAGGGTTGACTGCATCAAGTTCATCGGATATATCTTTATCAATATGGATTTTTGATTCTGGAGCATCTCGTCATATGTCTTATTTATTAAGTTCATTTATAAACTTATGGTTTAATTCATTTGTGTTTGTCATGACAGCTGATAGAACCCATATGCCATTAGGAATTAGATCTATATAAAAACGTAGTTCTCTCTTTCACATGTGTACTACGTTCTAAATTTGGCTGAGAGTCTTGTATTAGTAAGTCAGTTGGATGATTCTAGTTTCTTAATCTTGTTTACATCCACATCTTCCACAATTTAAGAGTTTAATAAAAGCGCTTATGTTTCTGCTGCACCTTTTGACTTGCTGCATTATGATATGCGGGGACCATTGCAAGTTAACACAAAGAGTGGCTCTAGATATTATGTTTGATTTATTTGTGATTACAGTCGTTATTATTAGGTTTACCTTATGAAGCTTCGTTCATAATTTCTCGCTATTTATCATATTTCGTGCTCTTGTTAAGACTCAAAATAATGTTGTTATTGAGTGTTTTCGATGTGATTAATGTGGTGAATAAACTTCTACAAAGCTCTATTAATTGCTTGCCTCTGATGGCACTCTCCATCAAACCTCTGGTACTGATACACTTGAGCTAAATGGGGTTGTTAATTGTAAACACCGTCATATTGTAGAAACTACATGCTCTCTTCTCTTGTTGCATCTATTCCTAGAGAGTTTTGCGGGGAAGCTGCTCTTACCACTGCATATGTGATCAACATGATTCCAACTTCTTTTACTTCATGTTTGTCACCATTTAAGAGATTATATAGTCGTGCTCGAGATTACTCTGTCTTGTAAGTTCTTGGTTCTACATGTTTTGTTTTTCGACCCATGTTGAACGTAGTAAACTATCTTCGCATTCGACAATTTGGGTCTTTCTAAGTTATGGGGAAGGTTGATGGGGCAAGAATAGGTCAGACCTGGTGTGGGTAGACCTAATTTCGCAAACTTTTAGATAAGTACGGTTGGACCAGAATGACCAATAATTTCGGTCAGATCTTCTTCTCAAAGCAAGGCCTGATCTCCTCTTTGAGGAAGATTACACTGAGCTAATTTCTAGGGGAAATCCTTGGGAAAGTCATTAGAAGATTGGCTCAGGATAGGTCAGGACAGTAGACCCGACCTCGGATAACAAAAAGGAGGACCCAGATGGTTGGAAAAGGGAGATCCGGACAGTTCAAGTCTGGGTAAGGTTTGACCTGGCTCCTCCTAGAAAACATAATCGTCCCGAGCTGGACAGAATTGAGGGAAGAGAAGGCCCAGGGAAGACCTGGCCTCCTGTCCCCCCTTTGAGGAGACAAGTGGGACCACTTGTCAGAATTTGTTGCCTCAACAGCCCCTGATTCGCGGCCCTTGTTCTCGAGATCCCGGGAAGGGTCCCCACTGGGAAAAACTATAAATATCTCGGCCCCAAGGCTGAGAGAGGTATGTCATTCTTTGTGCATTCCTTCTTTGCTTGATAAGAGAAACCTCATACGCTTACTGACTTAAGCATTGGAGAGGTTTCCACCGGAAAACCACTTGTGGTCCTTTCTAACGTGTTTCTGTGTGCAGATCAGAAGGGTGTTCAAGGTTCCAGGCGTTGTTATTAACGTTGGTCATATTTTGGGTCGAAACAATTGGCGCCGACTGTGGGAAGGCGATCAAGCTAAGACGGAGGGTTTTTTCTATGGCTTTAGACGGTTTACGAACAAACTTGGTGGGAGAGCTCAACAAAACTCCTAGCTCCACCGGGCCGTGGGGTATGCCGCGGTCAGCAGAAACATCCACGACGAGGCTCGAGGGGGCAGAGCCGTCGCGACAGTAGGATCAGGCACTGTGCCGCCCCCCTCCAGTGGATCAACGCCTGCCGTTGGTGGGTTGTTCAATGACGTCCTCGTCAGGCAGCTGTCTGAGCTCATTGGCAAAGCTGTGGAGACAGCAGTGGAGAAGAAGTTCGCAGATATATCAACGCCGCCGTCCGGTGCGCGGCCGAATCGCACAGTTCTGCCGATGGAAACTGAGCCACTGCTCGGCCAGCGCATGGATCCGACCCCTCTTCAGGATAGAGAAGAGTATTTCTCTACTTCGGATAGTGAAACTTCAAGCAAGGTTAATCCAGGTCTGGCTGAGCAGATGCAGAGCTTCTGAAAGGAGGTGCGGGAGTTCAAGAAGAAAATGACGAGCACAGGCATAGTGCCAGCGCGGCGAGGCACTCCGTTTATGGTAGAGGTCATGCGCGATGATGTACCGGCCTCTAGCCAATCTCTAGGCTTTGAGTACAATGGGACCACTGATCCATGGGACCATCTGAGCTAATTTTAGATTGCAGCAGCTCTGTACAAATTTTGGGATGCGGTTATGTGCTGGGTCTTTCCGATGACCTTTACCAAATCAGCCCAGCTGTGGTTTAGCCAGTTGCCGTCTCGCTCTATTAGCAATTTTGATGAGTTCAGCTCAGCCTTCCTGCACCAGTTCACAAGCTGTAGGAAGTACCAGAAAATGTCACTGGAGCTATTCAGCCTTAAGCAGAAGGAGAATGAGAGTCTGCGTGCTTATATCAACAGATTTACAACGACGAAGCTAGAGGCGCCTTCTGCGTCCGAAGAGCTGCTGATGAATTCTCTAGCGCAAGGCCTTTGGAGGGGTGAGTTTTTCCAATCGCTAGTTGTTAAGCCAGCTCTGAAGTTCGGAGAGCTCTTGTAGAGAGCTGAGAAGTATATTCACCTGGAAGAGGCCTTGAAGATCAAGGACGAAGGAGAGAAGAAAAGAGAAAAGTATGACCGAGAAGACAGGGCTGCGATGAAGAATCCCAGGACAGACCTGTCAGTGTGGAGACCTCGTTTTGATAGATACACCCCCTGGCAAAGCCACAGGGTGAAATTATACAAGCGATAGAGAGGCACCCAGAGCTGAAATGGCCTAAGACCTATTCGCAGAAACCCAGGAAGGAAAGGTCTGACCGATTCTGCCGCTTCCATAATGAATATGGACATGATACTGACCAATGCACTCATTTGAAAGACGAACTGGAGAGAGTAATTCAGGAAGGGCACCTGAAGTAATATGTTCGCATGCGGAGGGAGGAAATCAGATCTGGTCGTAGTGGCTATGTCCGGTCTCAGCAAAGTAAGAGAGATCAGGATAGGGGCCGTACTGATGGAAGATGGACCGATCAGACACAGGTCATTCATGGAGAAATCCAGATGATTACTGGTGGAAGAACACTCTAAGCGGATGCAGCATAGCTACGTTCGAGCTACAAGAGATCTAGTCAAAAAATCACGCGAAGTTGGGAAAATGATGTCCACCCCGAATATCTGTTTCGCTTCAGAGGATGGTGATGGCATTCTGGCCCCTCACATGGATGCTTTAGTTATAACGGCTACCATCGCCAACTATAACGTAAGAAAAATTTTTGTGGATACAGGAAGCTCTGCTGATATTCTGTTTTATGACTGCTTTAAACAGTTGAAGTTGGACGTTGAGCTGGAGGAGGTTACCACCTCTTTAGTTGGGTTTGCAGGGGGAGCCTTGAAACCTTTAGGAGCGGCCAGGCTCCTCGTGACATTGGGTGAGGAACCATACAGGCTGACCAGAACGGTGCGTTTTCTGGTAGTGGATGCGCCATCCTCTTATAACGTCATGCTTGGCCGACCATCCCTGAGCCAATTCCAGGCCGTAATATCGTTTTATCATATGAAGATGAAATTTCCGGCGGAAGATGGAACAGGGGAGGTAAGAGGTGATCAATATGCATCTAGACAAACGTATTTGGAATGTATTAGATGTAATGAGGATGAGCGGAATCATAAGAGAGCTAGAACAGAGCAGCCTCAGACAGGTCTGGCGCAGAGAGATGAAGGATTGATGGTGGTCGAAATAGTTCCGGGAGACGAAAGCCGGGTCCTCCGCGTAGGAATGACTCTTAGCCCGGAGGTCTTTACAGATCTGGTATCCTTGTTAAGAGAGAGTGCGGATATTTTTGCTTGGTCTCCCAAAGACTTGGTGGGGATTGATCCGGATGTAACCGAGCAACGCCTTAACATCATTCCGGGAGTAAAGCCGATCAAGCAGAAGAAACGCAATTTTGGGCCAGAAAAGGAGGCCATAATAGAGGCACAGGTGGATAAGCTCTTCAAAGCTGGGCACATCCAGGAGATACAATTTCCGGAATGGCTTTCCAATACAGTTCTGGTTCTGAAGATAGACGACTGGCGGATGTGCATAGATTTCCATGACCTCAACAAAGCCTGCCCAAAAGATCACTATCCATTGCCAAGGATAAATCAGCTGGTCGATTCTACCTCAGGTTGTGAGCTCTTGAGCATGATGGATGCCTCATAGGGCTACCACCAGATCCGTTTGGCTAAAGAAGATCACAAGTGGGTTAGCTTTATAACCCCAAAAGGGACATATTGTTATGTGGTCATGCCATTCGGGCTCAAGAATGCAGGAGCCACATACTAGAGATTGGTGGATAAGATGTTCAAAGACCAGCTGGGGAGGAATATGGAGGTCTATGTGGATGATATGTTAGTGAAAAGTGTAAAGCCGAGCTCACATGTGAATGATTTGAGGGAGACCTTCGATACCTTGAGAAAATACAGGATGGAGCTCAACCCCAAGAAGTGCATGTTTGGAATAAGAGTTGGAAAATTCCTGGGATATATGGTGACAGAGAAGGGTATCGAAGCGAATCCTGAGAAGGTTAGAGCGATTATGGACATGAAAGAGCAGGTGTGCTCGGTGATGGAAGGGAATGACATGCGCTCTCCCACAAAACCATATCTAGAGAAGGGAGACCTACCAGAGGATAAGAAGGAATTAGTAAAAGTACGAACCATGGCTGCCAGGTTTTGTTTGGTCAAAGGAGAGCTGTTTCGAAGAGGTTTTGGACAACCCCTCTTGTGATGCTTGAGACGGGAAGAAGGAGCCCTGGTCCTTAAGGAAGTCCACGAAGGATGTTGTGGCAATCATATGGGCGCCAGAGCTTTATCGAGCAAGATCTTGAGAGCAGGGTACTTCTGGCCACAACTTCGAAAGGAGGCAGAAGATTTTGTGCGTACATGCAAAAAATGCCAGAATAACTCTTCGTTGATACATAAGCCCGCGGAAGAGCTCATGACGATGAGCTCTCCTTGTCCGTTTTCCAAGTGGGGAATCAATCTGGTCGGCCCCTTTCCCATGGCTCCTGCCCAAAAGAAATTTCTTATAGTAGCAATTGATTATTTTAGCAAATGGGTGGAAGCTGAGGCTGACTCGCACGTATTTGTCACAATTTTTGTATATTTGGCTAGTGTTTTAGTTAGATTTGTTGTTAATTTTGGGTATAAGTTGGATTGATTTAGCATATTTTCGTATTTATGTATCTTCAAATTATTTTACCACATTTTATTTTTTATTTTAGGTATTTTGAAGTCTTTCGGTGTTAAGGTGGACGAGTGTGGGCCCGCGAGTGGAGTTTCAAAGAAATTGGACCCTGATTTGGTACATTGCAGCTGACACTGGGTATGTCATCCACACTGGGTTACCCAGTGTCGAAACCCAGTGTTAGAAATTCTAGCAGACACTTCTGTCCGACCAGACAAGACCAGTGTCCGACCGGAGTAGAAGGCAGAAGGTTTCTGTCCGACTGGACAAGACCTCTGTCCGACCGGACAAGTACATTACGCACGCAGATTTTCAGGATTCGGCTGTTACGAAATGGCTGAAGGCTGTTTAAAAATGCAGAGGAGGCTAGGGTTTCAAATTATTGAGCCTTGGGGACCTTTTGGAGGCTGGAGGCACCTTAGAACACCACAAAGGTTGAGAGATTTGACACATCTCTCATACCTCTAGTATAAATCCGTGCAACGCCGTATCAAGGTTGGATTCGCAGCAGCCATCGTTCTTCGCTAAGATTCTGGGTTCGTGACAAGCCTGGGGATTCTACGCAGCTCGGAGTGCTTTCGTTCATCGTCTTCTCTCGTTGAAAATAGTTCAACGATTAGTAATCTCTAAACTCATAGTCTTGATTTTTTTGAAATAATTTGGTTTATAATTTGATATGAACAGTAGTTGCTAATGATTCGTTAGTAGATTGTTAAAGTTTTGGTGATTTGGATTCATACCTTTGTGTTTTTGAATTATTGATTTTGGTTGAACTATTGGATTGAGAATGGAATTATGTTCGGTTTAGTTATAGTTTGTGAAGCATCTAGTATTTGGAATTAAAGTTGATCTTTAGTTGTTAAAAGCATTTGATTGATAATCGCTATCGTTCTTTACAATCGTTAGAATGATGTTTAGTAGTTTGCATTAGAATTACAATAGTTGTTTTTCTTATAACTTGTCGAGAGGTTGACGCCCTCGAGATAAGAAGAGTTCGACTTTTTGACTTATTGATATTGTATTTCCAAAACCCCATGAGTTCGCGTGTTTTAGATAGAATTGTGATATTAGTATAATAAACATCGTTTAATCCGATTCCCATTCCTCGAGAGATCGACCCGAGTTAGCTTGCCAAGCCTACAAGTGACCCCGTTCTCTTGCGGGCGAACTTAAAACCTTTCGAACATAGACGCGCATTTGTTTAACTGGAATCTAATTTTGAAAGGAACACAAAAGTTCGGCTCAGAGGCCTTGGCAAAAATTACAGAGGATGCGGTCATGAAGTTCTTGTGGAGAAATGTTGTGTGTAGATTTGGCGTCCCAAGAATTCTGGTCTCGGATAATGGCACCCAGTTCATGGGCTCCAGAATTAGGGCTTGGTGCGCAAAGATGAAAATTGACCAGCACTTCACATCTGTTTACCATCCCCAGGCTAACGGTCAGGTCGAGGTCACCATCGCATATTGGTGCACGGGATCAAGACATGTCTGGAGAGAGCTGGAGGCAGATGGGTGGATGAGCTGAATTCAATTCTATGGGAATATATAACTAATCCCAAGGAAAGCACAGGGGAAACGCCTTTCAGCCTAGTTTATGGTATGGATGTTGTTGCGAGATTAGCATGGAGACCCATAGAGTTCAGAATTTTGTTGAAGAACAGAATGAGTTACTAATTCAGGATGCTCTGGACTTGGTGGAGGAGAAAAGAGACAGAGCTGATGTCAGAATGGCACACATCAAAGGGAGAATAAAAGCAGCTTACGATAGGTCTGTGGTCAAGAGGCAGTTCCAGGTGGGAGACCTGGTCCGGAGAAGAGCTGATTTAGGAAAGGCGAAGGGAAACCTGGATGCCGCATGGCAAGGGCCGCTCCGAGTCATCCGAATCCCAGCAGGAGGCGCCTATAAATTGGAAGAGCTGGATGGGACCGAGATCCCCCGTGTTTGGAATATTGCTAATTTACGAAAATTTTATGCATAAATATAATTTCTTGATGATTATTTGTCTTATTGAATAAAATTGCAGGTTTATTCTCGTTCACCAGTTTGAGTATGTGTTCATAATTAATCCAGGATTGGCTAAGGGCGGGTGCCCTCGATTTCCTGCCCTGATTGTCAATTTAAACCAGGATTGGCTAAGTGCGGATGCCCTCGATTTCCTGACCTGATTGTCAGTTTAAGCCAGGATTGGCTAAGGGCGGATGCCCTCGATTTTGCCTGACCTGATTGTCAGTTTAAGCCAGGATTGGCTAAGGGCGGATGCCCTCGATTTCTTGACATGATTGTTAGTTTAAGCCAGGATTGGCTAAGGGCGGATGCCCTTGATTTCCTGACCTGATTGTCAGTTTAAGCCAGGATTGGCTAAGGGCGGATGCCCTCGATTTTGCCTGACCTGATTGTCAGTATAGGCCAGGATTGGCTAAGGGCGGATGCCCCAAACTTCCTGACCTGACTGGCAAGTCAAATCAGTCCGTTAAAATATTCTTCCTTGCCTGAACAGGTACGCCGAGATGGCCAACGATAATGCCTGACTTGATTATTAGCTAAAAGCTTGTGAAATGCTTGCCCTGGATGATCAACCCTAAGCAAGACCTGGTTAAAATCAGAGTCTTTAGAGGGTAAGTCCAAAAACACAATCCGTAAACTTTGAACAGAAAAGATCGATTAAAAGAAAATCTTGCACGTTTATCATGATATCCTTGCAAATATATATTTCATTAGTTTTGGAAAATGCAAACTACAAGTTGCCTACACCTTCTACAAAGGTTTGCAATTTTGATTACAAAATGCAGGAAATAAGAGCAAAAACACACAAGGTCATCCTTGAACAGATCGCCGATACGCAGCCAGAGCCCGGTGAACAAGCCAAAGCTCGCGCTCTGTCTCATGATAGCGCTGATGATATTTGTCATCTCGCTCAGAGTGAGCATGTGCCTCGCCGGCGGTGATAGTCAATCGGCTCACGGACTCCGCCAAGTTAGATTTTTCTTCTTGCACTTGGTGGTTCAGTTGACGGAGCTCAACCCATTCCCGTTTGTAATGGCGCTTCTTCTGTCTCTTCCTTTCCAAAAGACGATAGAAATAGCTGATTTCTTCTTGGAGCAAGTCAAATTTATCAGAGAGTTTGAAATTCTCAACCACTAGAGAGATGTTCTTTCTTTTCACAGCTTCGAGTTCTTGAAGAAGAGGAGAAGGTGCCATTGCAGAAAGTTGAGGGAAAAATGAAGCGTACATGTATATATTTAAAGCAAGAGAAGGCACGTGCTAGAGAATAAAAAGTACTAGGGTTTCCGAGAATTAAGGAAACCCTAGAATACCAAAGGTTGGTACGAGACAAAAGCATTCATTATTTATCAAAATATATCCAGTACAAGATTTCGGATAAACAATAAAACAGATCGGCCACACAGGCCAAAACTACAAATCTGCTGAAAAACAAAAGCAAGGAAAAAATCAAAGACAAGGCAATCTGGGTGTCCTGAGCTACACCTCGGGTTCAGTTGCTTCCAGCTCTTCCTCATGCCTGATCCTCGGCCTGGGAAACCTCAACAAAGTCCTTCGCAAACTGAGAGGACTCTTGCAGATCACCCACGTTGGCAAAGGTTGGAGAGTTTGACACCACCATTGCCAATGATTGTTCGGGGGGGGGGGGGGGGTGGTGGGTGGGGAGAGGAAGCTGAGGAGGAAGAGCAGAAGGTCTGGCGGATATGATCGGAAAATGCTGTAGCATCCAGCAGGTGAAGACGGTCATCCTCAGCAACATGATAAAAGCTGGTGGGCTCAGGAGCGCCTGTGAGGGGAGTAGAGCGGTCAAAAGGGAGAGAGGGGTTTTCAGCTACCCACTTGGCATGAGCGTTCAGGCCAAGATTGTAGTAGACCTCAGCCTCAGAGACCAAGAGGTCATACAGCTCGACTGATCCATGGAAGGCTCGGCGCGTGGTCTCCTGAGTTAGTTGAATCAGGCGCAGTCCTTCCTCCGAGTTGAGGAATTCGAGCCTTCCCTTAGCTCGCCCCTCGGTACGGCGTTTGGCCTCTCCGTCGGCCTCCCCCTAGGCTCGGGCTTTCCTGGACTTGTCCGTGAGCTCTTGCTCCCGGAGAATAGCCTGGGCACGCTGCCTGCCCTCAGATTCTTGCGATTCTCTTAGTGCAGATTTAGCTCCTTCCAGCTCATACTTGAGGAGCTCCATATCCCCGTCTAAAACATGCACCTTAGCTAGTGCGCTCTGAAGCTTGGAAGATAGGTCCTGCTTCTATTTTTTCAGGACCTCGATCTCCTTTTTCAGATCTGCATGCAACAAATAACTGCGTGCCCGAGCTAGCAAGGAGGCCCTCCACACCACAGCCTAGGAAAAGGGAGAAGGATGAATAGAAAAACTTGGAGAGAAAGATATAACAAGTGATGGAATCCTCACCTGTGCCTCTGCAATACAGTAAGATTCGACCACCTCTGGATCGGACATCTTATCAATGACCCGACGATCAGCTGTTAGGGCTAGTCCCATCATGAACTGCCTAGCTACCTCCCCGGGGCACTTCAGGACTGACCTGTTAAAAAAAGCCTGATTAGGATAGGGAGGAGCTTGGGGAACCACCTCAGGTGGGGCTTGAGGAATGAATTGAGGATCAGTTCGCCTCCGTTTCCACGTTTGCAGTTGCTTTTCCCCCTCAAGACTCTCGGAGGATAGGACTGTCATGGTTGGAGCTGCCGGCTTAGGCGCAGTTCCCCTCGCCAGCTCTGAACTCTTCCTCACTATCCCTGGAGGAATTGCCTCGGATGGAGCTGCCCTGGCTTGCCCCTGGGGCTGGCTTTGTTGAGGCGCTACTAGGGTAACCTCCTCTGAAATAGAAGAAGCTCTGGCAGACTCCCCCAGAGGGCTTTTTTGGCCCCCACCCGTGGCTTTCCTGGCCTTCGCGTCTAAGCGTGCTTGCATCAATTTTGCTGAAATAAAGAGTGGAATTGTAAATAATAATAATAAATAATGAAAAGGGGGTGAACAGTCAGTGTGGGATTATACCGATGTCAGTGGGCAGAGGCCCGCTCTATTGTTGAGTGATATAGAAGGATAAAAGGTCAGGTTTAAGGACTGAGGATATGTCCAGAGGTGTTGCATTAAGGGTGTTGATTTTCTTGGCTATGTGTGGGGGTCTCTCACCACGGGATAATGGGTCTGTCAAGAAATGGACATCCGGCCTGGTAAAAAGATAGAAAAAGCAAGAGGCGCTCTTGGCTAAGAATAAGGAGTAGAAAAGTTGAGCCGTGGGAGCTATCCCTAAATACTGCGCCGCCAAATGAAAACCCGCCATCACTCGGAAGGCGTTAGGTAAAAACTGGTGTACCAGAATCTGGTATATCCGGGAAACGGCTAGAATGAAGGGATGAATGGGAAGATTCAGGCTGAAGTGGAACTGGTCCATGTAGAAAGTTAAGTGATGAGGAGGAGGCGACGAAGCCCTCTCATCTTGTGCCGGACTGGTAAATGTAAAGTCGTCGGAGATTTTAAAGGTGGCGCGTATATCTCGGAGGGTTTGGTTGCTAACTATGGAGGTTATGTTGTCAAAAGGGGGGTTTGGGGGAGCCACTGGAGGTCTCTCCATAAGAGCCGGCGGAAGCGACTCTGAGGAGGATATGTGCATAGAAGAGGTGGAGTTCGCCGACGCCGCTGACGAAACCCTCCCGGAAGAACCAGAGTGAGAAGAGGAATTGGACATAATTAAAGATTGTGAAGGAGGCAAAGAAAGTACCTGGTTTATGAAATAATCAGAGAAGTTGGACGAAGAAAATTTGAATCGAGAGACTCGCCGGAGTACTGGAGAGAAAAAGAGGAAAACACGAGAAATTATGAAAATAGAATTTGAAAAGTGAAGGGAAAAAAGAAACGTGGAGGGACAAAAGGCAAGTGGATAAATTTGAAAAACGGGAATCGAGAAATACGGGATTTGATGGGATCCCCGCATTTAATGTGGGCAGTACCCTAGGTGATGAGCTGGAGAGCCAATCGTCCTAGGGTAAGCCATGTGCCACCAACCTGTCAGTATTTGAGGAGACGTGTGGGAATAGAGACCGTTGGGGAATATGAGCTGACACCGCTAATGCCAAATAATTAGGCCTGGATTTTCAGGCGGATTTTTTGGGATTCGCATTGGTACGAGAAGCACTAAAGTAAGTGGGACCATCCTGTACTGAAATAACCATAAAGCTCTTACAGCTCTACCCTCACTAATTTGGGGGGAGGAGTTGATGGGGCAGGAATAGGTCAGACCTGGTGTGGGTAGACCTGATTTGGCAAACTTTTAGATAAGTACAGTTGGAACAGAATGACCAATAATTTCGGTCAGATCTTCTTCTCAAATCAAGGCCTGATCTCCTCTTTGAGGAATATTACGTTGAGCTAATTTCTAGGGGAAATCCTTGGGAAAGTCATTAGAAGATTGGCTCAGGATAGGTCAGGACTGTAGACCCGACCTGGGATAACAAAAAGGAGGACCCAGATGGTTAGAAAAGGGAGATTCGGACAGTTCAAGCCTGGGTAAGGTTTGACCTAGCTCCTCCTAGAGAACATAATCGTCCCGAGCTGCACAGAATTGAGGGAAGAGCATGCCCGGGGAACACCTGGCCTACTATCCCCCCTTTGAGGAAACAAGTGGAACCACTTGTCAGAATTTGTTGCCTCAACGGCCCTTGATTCGCGGCCCTTGTTCCCGAGATCCCGGGAAGGGTCCCCACTGGGAAAAACTATAAATATCTCAGCCCCAAGGCTGAGAGAGGTATGTCATTCTTTGTGCATTCCTTCTTTGCTTGCTAAGAGAAACCTCTTACGCTTACTGACTTAAGCATCGGAGAGGTTTCCACCGGAAAACTACCGGTGGTCCTTTCTAACGTGTTTCTGTGTGCAGATTAGAAGGGTGTTCAAGGTTCCGGGCATTGTTATTAACGTTGGTCATATTTTGGGTCGAAACAAAGGTTAAAAGGGATATCGTTATTACGATCTTCTTGTGTAGAAGTTGTACGCATCACATCATGTTGTATATTTTTTAGCATATCCCATATTAATCCATTCCTCTTAAATCTCACGACCTTATAAGATAAGATATTACTCACATTGATCATTTTCATGAAGATTGAGACTCTGTAACAGAGCCTTACGGGATGCACCAATAGGTTTGATGATTCGGATTTCTCTCCCGTTAATGTTGTCATTGTTCCTACTACCTCTATAGTACCTAAAGTGATCTCAAACGCACTATTTTTTTAATAAATATTTGATGATCGCCCACAAGAGAATGGGGTCTGTCGTAGTGCGGTGAGGTGAGTCAAGTCAAATCTCACGAGGAAGACTAACTGGAAGTGATCTTTGTGTTTGAATCACAAAAAAGAAATAAAGAAAAACCTATCCTAAATACACAAAATTCTTGGAGTTTTTAGTTTCTAGAAACTAAGACGATAAATTAAATGATGTGAGTTAAAATCAAAGACTTTGAAAAGATTGATAAAATGGGGGTCTAGGGTTCTAAACTCGTATCTATTATCAATTGTCAATTTATCAAACACCTAATGTACAAACTGGGTTGTTAATCCTAACTCTCAATTAAATATTCGATAATTACCAACCGATGGTTCTAAACCCAGTTAGACCCTAAACCCATAAATTCTAATCTAAACTCGTCAAGAAATCTAATAACATCATTTAAGATCAAGCATAAACATATTTACACTAATAAAAATACATAATCAAGTTTAGTGAAATCACGAATAATTAACTAAAAGCCCAAATAAATTAACACAAGAATCTATTCTTGCACAAGCTAAACAAACTAATCTTAAACATCTACTAACCTAAAAATCTATTCTATACTACAATTCAGCTACAAAAACAAACGCGACTAATCCCACTTGCTCTACACTACTAACAACCTAAAGCATTTCAAAAGAGGTAAAAAGCTTGTAAATGAACAACAAGGAAACAATGGTGAAAGTTTAAAGGTTAATCAACAACATAATAAAAAATAAAGGCAAACACTTGTGTTAGGCCATAATGACGGGTCATGACCTCTTTAGGCCATCTGACCCGATACTATAATGTATTGGTTTTAGTACTATAATATATTGGTGTTTGTATTTGAAAGTATTGATTTTTCATAAATCTCTAACTCGTGCTATGATGTATTGGTACTGTGATGTATTCATTTTTCACTATAATATATTGACTTTTGTACTATAATGTATTGGTATGAAGTTTTGGCCTAACAGATGATTCTTTAGTCCGGCCTCACAAGAGTGCTGCCCAGAGCTAAAACATCCAAATTACAAACAAAACAACAGAATAGATTACTTCAAACATTCATAAAAATTGCAAGGAAAAAGCAAGATAACTTGAATTGAAATTTACCCTAAGTAGAATGTTCTTCAAATCTTGAAAGAAAAATGAGGGGATGTTACACCAAGTACATAAACCTTCTCCATACTACAAACTAAGCAAACTAAGTGCTAAACTAAAATTCTACAAACTAAGTTAAGCTAAATAGGGATTTTTATGCTTGGAGGTAAAATGGATGAAAAGAGGATAAGGCAAAATAAAAGATCGGGCTCTCAAACCCTAAGGGGTTCAAAGGCATCTCAAATGCAGCTAGGTTTGTGGGTTTAAATAGGTTAAAGTGGGGGAGAAATGGTAAACTTCCAAAAATAGCCTTCCATCGATCGACGGTTGCTATCGACGGTGAGAAAATGTGTGTGTATCGAAGGCGCATTGATCAATGGTGGTGGGTGATTCTTAGATGCTCGGTCGACACTGTGCTATCGACGCAAGTAAAAGGTCTACATTTATTAGGCATTGGTCATGGCTGGGCTTCATGACCTTGGGTCGTCTTTTGTCAAATGGAGCAAGTTGTGATCCTTCGGACCGCGCTTGGGCTTGTTCAAATATCCTAAAATCAAGAAAAATAAAATAAAATAAAAAAAATCCAGAAAGATATGAGAAAATATGAAAAATACTAAAAAGATGACAAAAGCTACAAAAATGCAAAATAATAATAAAAAAGGAACAAAATACGGCTCAAATCCGACTAAAGCACATAAAACAAGACATAAAAATATATAAAAATACACACAAATATGTACAAATCAGTACCTTCAATGACGATTCCACCAACACCACTACAATGTATCCTCAATGTGTTCATAAGTTCACTTAGTTAACGGACTATTTTTGTACCTTTGCTGCCTTTTGACCTTTGTTCATAATTTTTCTAAGCCCTCTTCATATCAAGAGGATGTTTTTTATCCTCTTTGGCATGAAGCTATGGCGGAAGGACTTTCTACTCTGCATAAGACAGATACTTGGGATCTTGTTCATCTTCCTCCATTAAAACGTGTGATTGGCTCCCATTGGGTCTATAAGATTAAAACAAGTATGATGGGTCGATGGATATAATGCTCGTCTAGTTGCTAAAGTATCTTCTCAACAATATGGCATAAGTTATGAAGAAACATTTGCTCCAGTTGCCAAAATGTCTACTATTCGGGCCCTTATTCTAGTTGCCTCTGTTTGACATTGGCATATATCCTTAATGGATGTCAGAAATGCATTCTTCAATGGTGATCTACAAGACTAAAGTTTAAATGGTTACCCATCGGGAGTTACACATAATCCATGCGATAATTTTAGATTGGAGACGGCTCTCTACAGCCTCAAACAAGCTCTTTGGTCTTAGTATGAGAAGTTCTCCATTGTGATTAAGTTTCTTGGTTTGCAATATGTTCAACACGGGTTTGCCATGTTCCTTCGGTGCACTCCAAAGAACTACATATTGATTTCTTTGTACCTTGATGATATGTTTATTACTGGGGACAATGTTCATGGGATTACAAAGTTGAAACTGCAATTGGAGCGACAATTTGAGATGAAATATTTAGGTACACTTTGGTATTTCTTAGGAATTGAGATTACCTACTCTCCTATGGGATATGTTTTATCTCAATATAAGTACATTTATACTATTGATGATCAATCTTGGTTATCAAATATTTGGTCAAAAGATACTTCTCTTGAACATAATGTGAAATATACTCCCTCTATTGGCATTCATTTGTCTAATCATCCTTTAAATAATACTATTATTGGTAGTTCGGTGTATCTCACCATCACTAGACCATTTATTTCTTATGATATACACATTGTTAGTCAATTTGTCACTTCTCCAACTTTGGTTCATTGGGCAGCTTTTCTTCGTATTCTTCGATATCTTCGATATCTTCGGCACACTTAATTTCATAGTTTATTATTTCCTTACTCTTCATTATTGGAATTGTGTGCGTATTTAGATGTTGGTTGGGCCGGTGACCCTTACTAATCGTAAGTCAACTACTTGATTTTTTATTTTTCTAGGTGATTCTCTTTTCTCTTGAAAAATTAAGAAGCAGCTTATTGTCTCTCTCTCATCTACAGAAGTTGAATATAGTGTTATGGGGAAAAAAAAATTTAGTCCGGTAAGTGACCACTCTTTGACATTTAGTCCAGTTTTTGTTCACGCTTGAAAATTAGTCCACTAAGTGGACTAATTTTCAAATGTGATCCAAAACCGGAATAAAAGTCAAAGAGTGGTCACTTACTGGACTAAAAAAATAATTTTAGGTTTTTGGCGAGTAAGTGTAATTAGGAGGAAATTGTCCAAAAAAAATGATATAGGTAAAAATAAAAATGAAATATCTGGAAAATAAATCCCTATTTATTTTTATATTTAATTTTAGATTGTAGTTTTTTATTTTATTCTATTACTTATTTATAACTTGTAGGTTTTTATTCTATTGCTTATTTATCAAAATGTTAGAACACATGAGTTTTGTTCGAGAAACCAGAGACGAACACCCATATTTTGCATTTATTTTTTACCTTTTACTGCCTAGTTCTGTCACTTACCTTTCACCACCCACCAACGTTTTTTCTTCTTCCTGTTTGGCGGTGGCACAATGACGACACCTATGGCGGTGGCAACGAGATGGACGACACTAATGGAAGAGTTTGACTGGTGGTGGAGGGTTGGAGGAGATGATATCTTTTGGGTATTTAGTATTTGTGGGATAATCTTGACATTTTTGTTGAGTTTTTTATGGGGTGAACTCGGAAATAAATGGGGTGCGTATCTTTGCTCTCTAAAACAAATTAAATGCAAATAACTCCACTTTTATATATTATGAAATAGTTTTTTGCAGATTACATTATACATCTAATTATAGTTTAACTTATTATCATCACACATATCAATAGTTTTACACTAAGCAAAATTATTATTTTTTAGTCCGGTAAGTGGCCACTCTTTGACTTTTTGTCCAATTTTAGATCACACTTGAAAATTAGTCCACTAACTGGACTAAATGCTGATTTTTGGTCCAATGACCTTCAGTTTTCGGCCTTTCCGGTAAAGATGACCTGCTCTAGGCGGTCACTGGACCAAAAATCAGCATTTAGTCCACTTAGTGGACTAATTTTCAAGTGTGACAAAAAACCGGACTAAATATCAAAGAGTGGTCACTTACCGGACTAAAAAAATATTTTTGCCTAGTGGTATGGTTTCCACTACTGCATAAATAGCTTGGAAGCAATCACTACTTGGTGATATGAGTGTCCCACTATCTGATCCCACTCATATGCATTATGAAAATTTAAGTGTCATTTAGAATGCACGCAACTTTGTCTTCCACGAGTGCACCATACATATTGAGATTAATTGTCATTTCACTTGACATTACTTTTAACTTGGAAAGATTACTTTGTTGTTTGTCTCTTCGGCCATGCAGATCGCTAATTTGTTTACAAAATCACATTTGGTTCCACGTTTTGACTAACAAACTCTCGATGCTACCTCTTGATACATAATGAGTTTAAGGGGAGATGTTAAATATTAATATTAGGCCTTTAGGGTAGTTTGGTCCTTTAGTCTTTTCATTGTATTATATATAGACCATTGCTCTTTAAGATTTTATTATTCAATTATCAATTCATCTTTCATTGAACCATAGTTTTTAGAATACTAGTATTAAGAATCTTGGGTATTCAAAATTCTGTGAATTTTTTGAATCCTTATTTGTTGTAGGATTCAGAATCCTTTATTTTTTAATGTAAATTTCAAATCATGTCTAAAAAGTGGATGAAGGTATATTATTATATTGTACTTGATGTCAAATCATGTTTGAAAGTGGATGGTGTTTTATTATTATATTGTATTTACTAGTATGTAATTACTTAAATGTAATGATGACAGGATAAAATAGATAAGTTTGTGAAAATGATAGTATAAGATTTTATTGTCGAGTATTGGAAATTTGAGTATTAGAACAAAAGAGGGTTGAGATTTGAAATCTCAATTTGGGTTTTAAGACTTTGACCAAACAAGGCCTCCTGAAAATGTGCGAAATTGTACAAGGGTGGATTTCTACGACATTGTCTTCCTAATTAAAAAAAACTATGAAATAAAAACACAGTGAATAAAACTAAAACAATACCATCATAATTTTGTACATATATTTTCCATTATATTATGTTCTTTCAAATAATATATTTTCAACCTTCATGAATATCGAACCGGACTAATAACCTAGGTCACTAGTTCAACTGTTGAAAAAATTTTAAAAAAATTATTGACTCGTATATATACATATGTATCTATGTATTTTATTTTTTTGCGTATTTTTGATACTTTAAACTTTGGGTTATTAATTGAAGAGTCTTAATAAAAGAATGAAATATTTGGGAGGCTAATTCCAAGAACTCACACACACACACATATAAATATAATTATCAATAGTATTATTATTACTGAGAAGTTTAGTTGCATTTTTAGATAAGCTTAGTTGAGTTTCGGTGTGTATTATATCCATCATATATGTTAAAGGGAATAATATTCTTTGCCCCCAATGTTTACGATTTTTTATATATTGCACTCCAAAATAATTATTGTTTCAATTTGCCCCCTGATGTACAAGAAATCTTGACGTTGCCCTCTAAAATTTATTTTCGACGAATTTATTCTAGATTCCGTCGGCGCGGAGGTGGGGGGAAATTGCAAAAGTCTTATAATTTGGGGGCAAATTGCAAAAATCTTATCAATTGGAGGACAAATTAAAATAGTGTTAATATTGAGTTTTTATGTAAAGGTATTAATTTCATAACAAATAGAATTTATATCTCTTATATATATATATATATATATATATATATAATCGTGAAATATTATCATAGTAATTAGTAATATATTTAAAAAAGATATTATTAAGATTTTATCTTATAATATAACCATAATTGCACTTGGACGCAAACATTAAAGTCATTTCCGCACTTTTCTTTTTGTACTATGGTGATACAATCTTAAATAACAATGTACAAGTGATTAATATAGTATTTAATCAAACTTTTTATACAAATAATAATATCGAATGGTAATTTTACTTTTCGTATCACAATATTATAATACATATACGAAATACACCTTTATTTTATTTTGTTCAAACATAATACATAACATTATATTTATTATGTTATTTAACCTAATAATTTATATAATAGTTAGTCGTGTGTTTCATATTTAACAATATAAAAGATATATTGATGACATTTATATTTAAAAAATTATAAATATTAATTAGAATTTTATGTTTTTTTTTTAATTTTAATTAGAATTTATGTATTTATATAACATTTGGTTAGGGTTGACAATCTCGGACCCGGAGCCTAAGCCATTCCCAGTGCATTGGCTACGTTTCCACGGAATGAGAGAGAAGTCAGCAAGAGTTTCTGTATGAATCGTCAGATCAGTAGTGGACTTATCCTGGGGCTTCATTGAAGTTTTGTCACAAGTATATGGGGTCTTCTTCTTGCGCTCTGCGGCTAACAACTCTTTCATCATGGTGTCTAAGAAACATAGAGGCAAACATTTAAAAAAAGAAACAGAAAAAAAGAGAAAAGAAGATGAGGACGGAGAAGACAAAAGAGGACTGAGATATGTAAATGTCTTGTCATATATACCAATTTCAGTACAAAGGAAATTTGTTTCTTCAACAGAATTGAAAAAAATTCAAGGTAGTCGATTTAAGGAGACAAGACAAATTAAATGTTTTGCCATTCAAACACTTGATAATTCTTTTAAGGAAGCAAACTGCTACCTTTTGTTCAAGGAAGATTGAGAAAGAAGGTTAGAGACAGACACGTTGGAAAACCCCCAATTAATGTAATAGTTGGCAAAGAAGTTCTTCTTCCTCCAAGACTTATTGGAAGAGGGATATTCGACGAGAGAGTTCACACTCGATTAAGCCAATAAGTAGAAAAAAACCCGTGGATGAGTTTTTGGCTTGATAAAGTGAATGTAAAAGTTGGGCTGAAGGAGATAACCTTGAGAATTCGGCCACGAGCCAAAAACCAACCATTAGCCTAAATGTGTTAGATAAGAAAAAGTGCACGGGATTATGTTATACCCTAGACACATCTAAGATGAAGGGGTGAGGAGGGAGACACAAACTGCCATGAAATTGACCAACAAAGAAAGTCAAAAACCCAGGGGGAGGCTAAGAGGCCCTATCACAGGAGCTAAGGTTTTTCAAACTAAAATCTTTTGGGATCTGAAAATCCCTCTTCACCTCCTCTAAAGGTCTCTCACTAAGGGTAGAAAGGATGGCGTCGAAATCGCCACTTTTACTAGTGGAATTTTTGTTCTTCTAATGAAAGGTGGGGGAACATTTCCGATTGGAAGCTGATTAACGCATATTTGTCCTTATTTTTATTAGTATTTTAGTTAGTTTTTCTTATTGTTTTTGGTATAAGTTGGGTAGAATAAGCCTAATTTCGTAATTGTATACTTCCGGCTTATTTTACCGTATTATGATCTAAATTGATGCAAATGGGTGATTATTATCTGTTCTTCATCTTATAGCTCTGTAACCGGAAGAGTTCAGCACATAAGAGACGAAGTTCAATGAGTAAGAGATGAGAACTGAGCTTTCCGACGAAGAAGTAGAAAAATTGGTAATTAGCGGTAACCCTTACCGCTACCATCACCGTTACCTTACCGCTGGAGATGGACAGAGAGCTCAAAGACCAAAATAACGGTACCTTTAGCGGTATCTTTACACCATTAGGAAATGACTGAGAGCTTAAAGATACACTTACCAATTACAACCATTATCGTAACCATCACCGTTAGAGAGCAACTGTGACGTTTACGATAACGAGCGGTAACTGCTACCGCTAAGTCTTACCATTACCTACTCAGAAACGCATTTTTACCCTAACTTGTGCTACAAGACATGGGAAAACTATATAAACCCCTCTCTTAATCCGTCCCAAAACACACATATCACCACCCTAATCCTATTTTCGGTCCTTAGACACCAAAACAACATAATTTTACATCCCATATCATAATAGAAGATCAAGATCGAAGATTCAAGAGTCACAAGTTCCAAGCTCCGATTTTTAGTTTGTGATTCGATTTTCGGCGAAGATCTACGCGATTTCTCCGGAATAGCTGGAGGATTTACTGCACGTCTTAGTTCCAAACCCTAGTTACTTTTGATATTTGGATTCGTAATCTTTCATCTTAATTTAGTTTGATTAATGTTTGGATATTGGAGATTTAATATTGATTATGCTTTAATGCTATTTAATTAGTTTAAGTTATTTGGTTCCGTTACATGTTTATGAGCATTGATTCCGTTTACGTTTGCTTATGATATTTGCGTTTTGTTCATGCTAGTTAATTTCGTTTAGGTTCTGTGATTTTGAATTCATTATTATTATCTAGATACGTACATGCTTCTTAGATTAATTTCTAGTTCATTAATTAGCTGAAGTTACTTAGTTTTCATTGATGTCATTGCATTTTAAATTCTTAGGTAATCAAAACAAACAATAACCCCATATTGTACAAGTTTTCCTGTTACTTTGTGATTAAACAAACATTTGAGATTCCGAGTGCATGTTCCTTGAGATCGACTCGGTTTAACTTACCAACCTACATGCGAACTCCTAATCTTTTGAGAGAGCTTTTGAATAATTGACAAATATTTATAAAGTAGGAACACAAAAGTTCGGATCAAAATTCTGGCATCGTTGCCAGGGAGCACAAAAGCAAAGGTTTCAAAACAATGTTTGTTCGTATTATTTTCTTTTCAACCAACTATTTGTATAATTAATTTTACCATTTGATACGTTTGATTTGTTGTTGAGTGCATATAAGGTAGAAGATCACTTCGAATCTAACTTGCACTATTCATATGTAACATTCATCGTTCCAATCGAGCAAGACCTCCTAATATTTCTGTAAGCGATTCGTCTGTCACCACTGATTTTGTTTGCGGCACGGTTCTTGATATGATGATAAGACGATAAAATTCTGTTCACGACAATATCATGAATGATAAACCACCTAGAAACCCTCCGATCCGTAATAGAGACGAATATGGGAGCAAACTAGTTCGCCCCGGAGGACCAGCACAACCACGTGAGAATTGGGAAGCAATCTAACGAAATATGATGGACCGGAATGAAGAATAAAAAGGAGGAGAAAATAATAGAAACATTCATCACTACGACTAAGATACTTATTCAGAGAGATCCTATCTCGGAGATGAACAAATTGACGACTAGCTCGTTAACCAAAACAACCACTACAATGAAAGACACGAGTATGATAGAAACTACGCGAGACCTAATAATCAAGAGAGACACCCTAAGGAGGGCACGAACCAAGACAACGAGATTTCACGACTCCTCAAGTTGGTCCTTATAGTTTTGCTATTGTATTGGGAAGGACTGCAAGAGACTTTGAGCTTAAACCTCATATAATCCATAACCTTCCGACATTTCATGGTCTTGCCAATGAAGACCCGTTAGCTTTCCTTAAAGAATGTTATGCCGAAGTGAGTAAAATCCCATCTCCGGGACTTCATCATGAATATTTACAAATTATCTATTTTCCAAGCTGCCTGAAAGATAAAGCTAAATCTTGGATACTCTCATTAGAACCAACATCACTGACCAAATGGGATATGGTTAGTGATAAATTCATAAACCAGTACTACTCAGCTCAAATGACGGGTCATATTAGGAGACAAATTGTCAATTTTGTTCAGCAGGATGGAGAGTTACTACATAAAGCATGGGAACGCTACAAAACACTCTTGCAAGCTTGCCCACATCACCACAATTCCCTAGGTATGGTTAATCAATTTTTCCACGAAGGGCTATTGGACTCCTACAAAAATCAAGTCGAGATAGCTTCTGGAAGAGATTTTTGGTACTTGACCTCCACGGAAGTAAAGTAGTTGTTCGAAAAGATGAGCGAGAAATCCAGACAGATGAGTTCTAGGCCACGAAAGATAAGAGTTAACAAGGTGTCTGAAGTACCAAACAACGAGGAAGACACTCCTTGAAGAGCCAATGAGACGTGTAATCAATGCGGGGAGCAAGGGCATCCAGTGGATGTGTGCAAGATGGTAAATTATGACGAGTGAGAAGCCGAGGCTCATGCCATTAAAGAATAGATGCGTCAGCATAAATTTCCACTTCTTGAGCACCAACCCACAAACAAATTTCAAGCGCAACATAATTCTCCTTATTTAAAATGGGGTTCTGAAAACCCACATTTCACACCTACACAAACTGATTCACAACCATCACCACCGCATCCACCAAACAAATATCCAATGACCGGACCAACACCTGCTCCAGTTCAACCGAACGATCAACTGTTAATTTGGCAACAAAACCAAGTCACCGAGACAATTCCAACTCAAGATGGGCTTGTGCAATTAACGACGTAAGTAAATAAGCAGGTAGAAACATTGAATGATCTCTCCAAAAGTATGAAGAAATTAGAGACGATGAGGGGCCAAATGGCGGCTTCGATGGCAAAATCAGAAAATGAGAAGGGCAAATTTCCAAGCCAACCTGAGCAAGCAGCAGCGGTTCATATTTTGCGAAGTGGAAAGATATTAGATAATGGAGTCGAGAGAGAAAAAGAAGAAGAAGAGGTGGCCGAAATTCTAACTACGACTTCGCCTAAGAAAGATGACCCTAAACCAGTAGACCAAATGCAAAAGTCACCGAATCCATATATTTCGGGACCATTGAGGGAGAGAATTCTTAACCAAGCCCCCAATCCAATGGCAATTGACGATTCCACCAAGTCTTCGACTCCGAAGCCGAAATAGTCAACAACTATGATTCATGACAAGGTTCATTTTCCAAGTCGTCTACGCCCAGCCAAAGAAAATAAGAAATTCATGGAACTCTACAAATTGCTGAATAATGTCAACATTAACCTTCCTCTTTTAGATGTGATCAAGACAATGCCAGCATACGTTAAATTCTTTAAGGAGTTAGCCTCAAGGGAAAGATGGCTAGCAACGACACAACAAGTAGAGTTAACAAAAGAAATGAGCGCCATTTGCAAGGGTCCATTACCCTCTAAAGAAAAATATCCAGAGAGTTTTTGCATAACTACCGCTTTAGGAAATGGGCAAACAGCACGTGGATTTCTTGACCTTGGTGTCGGAATAAATTTAATGCCGTATTAACTATATAAAGAATTTGACCTTGGAACAATGAAGCCAACTACGATGCGACTACAATTGATAGATCGATCGATCAGACAACCTTTCGGCATCGTTGAAGATGTATTAGTACAAGTCGGCGAACTTGTTATTCTAGTTGATTTTGTTATACTTGATGTAGGTGAAGTTCCAAAGGAAGACACGGAGCATACTATTTTTCTAGACCGGCCATTCATGTCCACCTCTCATACACTGATTGATGTGATCAAAGGGAGAATGACTTTATCCGTTCTAGGCGAGTCAGTGACGTTTTCGCTTAATGAAATTCACAATACTCCCTCTCTGTTCATGCACGATGATTTTTCATTTATTGATCCTATAGAATCTTGTGTTCACGAGCTAAAGGGAATCACCGTTTTAGATGAATTAAGCATCGAGGATGATGTAGAATGTTTGAGCAGAGTGGCAGAAATATTAGAAATTTATTTGAACGAAATCACTGAAGATTATGAAGGATTTGAAGATTTTGATGAAGAATTGTGTGAAATAGATAATGCACTCGAGCTCGAGCTCGAGCCAAAAGTGGAGTTGAAACCACTACCAAGTCAGTTGAAGTACTTTTTCCTCGAATCCAACGAAAAAAAAACCGTCATCATATATTCAACATTGGAGGAATATGAGAAAAGAGAACTGATTTCGGTGCTGAGTACCCACAAAGAAGCCATATGATGGAGCATCAGCGACATCAAAGGGATAAGCCATGTTACTTGTATGCACCGAATTGAGCTAGAACTTGAAGCAAAGCCTGTTAGGGACAGCCAACGAAGACTAACGCCAATGCTTTATGAGGTGGTCAAGAAGGAAATTTTGAATCTTAAAGATGAAGGGATTATTTTTGCTATTTGACAGTAAATGGGTGAGCCCGATCCATGTGGTTCCAAAGAAGGGAGGCATCAACATAACCGAAAATGAAAAAGGCGAGATAGTTCTAACCAGTCTGACTTGTGGATGGAGTATGTGTATCGATTATAGAAAACTAAATGCAGCCATTCGTGAAGACCACTTTCCTTTGCCATTCATACACCAACTTCTCGACAAACTTGCAGGACATGAGTTCTATTGCTTTTTGGATGGCCTTTTGGGCTATTACCAAGTAGCCATTGCTCTGGAGGATCAAAGTAAGACGATGCTCACATGCCCTTTCGGCACATTTACCTTTCGAAGGATGCCTTTCGGCTTATGCAATGCACCAGCAACTTTTCAAAGGTGCATGCTTTCGATTTTTACTGATTTTATTGATGATTTTCTTGAAGTGTTTATGGATGATTTTCAATTTTTGGTTCTTCTTTTGAACATTGCTTATCTAATTTGTCTAAGTTTTTAGAACGTTTCATTGAGAAGAATCTTACGTTAAGTTGGGAGAAATCCCATTTTATGGTAAAAAGTGGTACTGTTCTGGGTCATGTTGTTTCTAATAGGGGTTTGGAAGTTGATAAAGCAACAATTGATGTTATCGAAACTCTTCCTCCCCCTCATGATGTGAAAGGTATTAGGAGTTTTCTTGGTCATGCAGGTTTTTATAGGAATTTTATTAAAGACTTTTCAAAAATTAGTCGTCCACTTTGTAAACTCTTGACTTTAGATGCTTCTTTTGTTTTTAATGAAGAGTTTATGAATGCGTTTAATGAGCTTAAAGAGAGCCTTACTTATTCTCTTGTAGTTGTTGCCCCTGATTGGACTCTACCTTTTCAAATAATGTGCGATGTTTCAAATGAAGCGGTGGGGTCCGTATTAGGACAACGTGTGGATAAGTCGCTCAGGGTTATTTATTATGCAAGTTAATGTTAAATGATGCCCAACGTAACTACACCACAACTGAAAAAGAATTATTGGCAATTGTATTTTCACTTGATAAATTTAGATATTATATAGTTGGAGCGAAAGTAATTGTACATACGGATCATGCTTCATTGCGTCTAAACCTCAAAGAAAACCATGTCTTATTAGATGGATTTTATTGCTGCAAGAATTTGACGTAGAAATAAAATATAGACGAGGATGTGAAAACGTTGTAGCTGATCATAGGTCTAGTATGATAACTGAGGAAAATGAAAGTGAAGAATTTATGATTAATGATTTATTTCCTTATGAGAACGTGTATAATCTTGATCATTTAATTACTCCTTGGTATGCTGATATTGTGAATTATTTTGCTTGTAATACTATACCTAACCACCTATCCTACCAAGAAAGGAAGATATTTTTTAATAAATGCAGTGATTATTTTTGGGACGATCCTTATGTGTTAAAACGCTGTAAAGATGGCTAAACAGGAGATGCGTTCAAAACGATGAGATGGGGAGTATATTACATTTTTGCCACGATGGAGGAGGGAATTTCGGAGCTTAAAAGACAGCATTTAAGGTACTACAAGCCGGATTCTATTAGCCGAGTTTATTTGCTGATGCATACGAATACTGCAAAACATTCGACAATTGCCAACGAACCGGCAACATAGGAAAACGAGACGAGATGCCACAAGTGCCTAATCAAGTGGTAGAGATTTTTGATGTATGGGGAATAGATTTTATGGGACCTTTTCCCAAAGTGGAGACTTTGAGTATATTCTAGTAGGAGTCGAATATGTATCCAAGTGGGTGGAGGCAATCCCCGCACGAAGAACAAATGCGGAGATCGCACTTAAATTCTTACAAGAAAACATTTTTAGTAGATTCGGAGTGCCAAAATGATTATAGGTAAGTTAGCTTTAGTCTATAATTCTCGATTAAAGCTCTTTCCAGGTAAGCTCAAGTCAAGATGGAGTAGTCCATTTGTAATCAAGGAAATCAATAATTTCAGAGTGGCCACTATGTACGATGAGAAAAAGGATGCACAATTCCAAGTAAATGGACACCGAGTAAAGCTATATCATGATGGGAGACAAGTGAATCAAGATCGTGAGGTGTTGAAGCTGGTGGACTCGCCTCCAGCTAAAAACTGACTGCTAAAATTTGCGTCGAGCAAGCGATGTTAAAAGATGCACTTCTTGAGAGGCAACCCAAGCATGTGTATTCTTTTCTTTCTTTTTTTTTTCATTTTTTTAAAGTTTCTTTTTGAAAATTTCTTTCTTTCGTTTTATTTATGATCGAATCTTTGTCGTGGTACGTTTACGCAGTGTTGATGTGCAGAAAAAGTTAAAATTTTGCCTAATTTGGGATTCTAGCAGTTACCTAGCGATAACCCATACCGCTAGTTCTTACCGTTATCATGTTGGGCGTAACGATGATAATGAAACCGCTAAACTACCGCTAACTTGAAATGAAAGGGTGTAACGGTGTAACTAGTGGCCATTATAATTGTTAAGTCACCACTAGGGAGTAGCAGGAAATTTAACGATATGTCTAGCGGTAACCCTTACCGCTAGAGTAATCGTTACCGTGACCGACTCTGCAGAATTTGGAAAGAATCGGGCGCAATTTTTTGGAATGTTAATCCCACCAGGTAAGTAAAACTATGGTATTATTTTGCACGAATTTTGGCTGAGTTTTAGGTCTAGATCTATTACCATAAGGGAGTTCTAAATTGAATAGGTAAGCTTAATATCTCCTACCTTAATTAAAACTGGTAATAAATCTAGGACTCCTATTTTCAAGACCAATAATTCCTATATAAACCACCCCTTAGACACGCTATATTTCACAATTCTCTTTTATTCTAAACCTCCCTACACCAAAGATTCTCAATAACTTCCAACACCATGAGGTCAATTCCACAAGACACTAAGAACCACGAACAAAGGTGGATTTTGAGAAGGGAGCACGAAGAATAGTTGTCTAAGATGCAAGGCGAAATCGAGAAGGTGAAGGCCATAAATAATGGTTTCCAACTAGATGAAGTACCACCTTCAAGATTAACGCACTAGAAGATATCTTGAAGAAAGCGGGGGAGGTGAATGCGGGGTTGAGATACACTATTTCCCAACTGAAAGGAGCAAATAAGGAACTGAATGTAGCAAGTTTTATTCTCGAACGAGGGAAAGATAACCCAAAGGAGCATGACAAGACCATAGACGAGCTTCACGATCAACTCCTCATGGCTAAAGAGGAAATTGAGAAACTAACAACTCAAAACACTCAGTTTCTGTGGGACGAAGCTAAACTTGCAAGTGAAATTATTATGTAGAAGAAGCGTCTGGAAGAGAAGGAGGCCGAATTGGTTGAGGAATCGAGAGACGGAATCGACCTCCTGCGTGAGAACTACGAGATTCGAGGAGAAAAGTTCGCACTCCAACGTCGACTCCACGAGTTTGAGGCCCAAATTGGAAATCTTGAGGAGGGCAACGCAGTGCACGAGTGGAACATAAGATATTGGAAGCAGCATCTGGAAGAGGCTAACGAAACAATTGACGAGATCGAGAATATGCGCTACGGACCAAACTCCCATCAACCCTTAGGACGTTTCCGATTTAGTTATCTATGCAAAATTTAAGTTTTTAATTAAGTTATAATCGAGTCATAGGATTGTTATCATATTCTATATAGTTTATTTTATTTTAATGCAATTTCAATTTTATTCAATTCCATTGACTAAGTCTCACGGGTCAAGAATTAATATAATTTTAATTTCGTACGTTTCGTCTTTATTTTAATTTTTGTTTTATTTTTATGTTATGACGTTTTTGATTTTTCTTGTGAGACTGTGAAGTTTTAAAACTTTAACGGTGACTTAGCGAACACCTTTACCGCTACAATTACCGTTAGTCACCAGCAGAATATCTAGCGGTATTGGCTACCGTTTACCCTTACCGCTAACTCATTAAAAGCCCAGCCCAAAGTAAGTATAAATCAGAAATTTTTAGAGTTAATCGTTATTTTCCAAATCATTAGAACCAGGGCATACCAATTCCGATTTGAAGAGGATCACCGCTACCCAGCAAAATCGACGTTTTAGTTCAAGCGAGATTGATCAAAATATCCAACATCAACCGCACAAGGGCAGAACCACTGCAGATTAAGTTTTCAAACTCCGGATTTCTTCGCGTTTGGAGGTAAGTGTGGCTGAACTTCATCCTTTTTGAACTGTCTAGTTTGGATTGTGGGTGTATTTAGAGTAGATTATTTGAGTAGAATTTGTTCAAGAGGCTGCCGGTAATTTTCTGCACGCAAACTATTCGACAAAAGCGCTAGCGGTATCAGTAATGGTACCATTGACCGCTAGCGTACCACTATAACTTAGCAATTAGAGGTAACGTTTAGGCTTACCGCTAGGCCTAACCGCTAAGTGCTCTGCCGGTTCAGATTTTTTAAGGGTTGAGGACCGTTTGCAAGGTCACATTTCGACCACCTTTACAGCCGCAATCCGACAATTTGTTATTTCATCCCGAAACCATGGCCTCATCATCAAGCTACACGAGAAAGAAGGTGCAAAGGATGATTGGATTTCGGTTCAAGGTTTATGACAATGAAGTCGATCTTTATAATTCATTGTTGAACTGGTTGTGAATCTGGTGGTCATCGACGTTGATTACTTGATGAACCAAGTAGCCCAAGGCGATCCGTTTGCCAATTTTTTTTTTTTTGGGTATATCAACAACCTCAATTGCATCCAATGGGCTCGGATTGAAGTCCCAGCCTACGAGCAAATGATGCTCGAGTTTTACACTTCGTTTGAGATCATGGTCGATAACACGTTAACATGCCAATTTGGGGGCCAAGAGTACAATATCACCTCTGAGATGATCACAACCATTTTTCGGTTTGGAAGGCGGACTCATGCTCCGTGAACGAGACTATCATTATAACGAGGGAGTTTTGGGCAAAGATTTTATATCCAGGCAATGAGGAGAGGAGCCAATACCTCTTCATGATAGTGAAAGATAATGCGTTATACGCCGCATAACGGTTCTTGGCTTGATGTGTGATCACCAAGGAGTAGCCGATATTTATTAACAGGGACGAGTTGTAAGCCTTGTTTATTAAGTACTTGAAGAGCATGAAGAAAACTAGTGACATGCGACCGGTTCCTATGTCGCACGGTATTCTTATCACGGGCATTGTCGAGGTGTGCGGGTACGCACCGAGGGACAATGACATTGTGCACGCCTGTCAGCCACTATCACTTTAATGGCGTATGGTTCGAGTCCTCGGGCAACAGAGAGGAGAGAGACGGCCGATAACCCAATTGTGGGAGAATGTTGAGGAGGATGAAGAGGAAGAAGAAGGAGGAGACGACGACGATGATGAAGAGAATGAGGCTCATGAAGAGCACCAGGTAGCCGATGAGTGAGTTACTGGGCATTATGACGGGCCCACGTATGGATTGTCTGGAGAGTCATCACAGTGGGGTCGGCCCGAGTTCAATGCCTACTTGACTGATTATAGGGAGCTTAAGACTAATATTTATGACCGACTCTCCAGCGTTGAGTACGATACCCAGGTAGCTAAGACAGATGCATGCCTCTCCTTTAAAGAGGCTCGTGAGGTGAACACGGACGCGAGGTTGGCAGTGATGGAGGCTAGACGTGGGCATAGAGAGGCCCAGTTTGCACGTGAGGAGGCTCGTCGAGGTAGAGAGGTGAGCGAGGCCAACGAGGATATGTTGACCAGTTTGACGACCGACTTTGCCCGATTTATAGGACAATGGTCTCCTGCTCCACCACCGAATGGCTCCACCTCCCTGGGTCCGCACGATCACATGCCACCGTGGCAGTGATTTTTATTGATGTTTTTATTCTATGTTGGACAAGGATTTTATTTTTCTTTGTTTGCACTTTTTATTTTTATTATTTGTTTTCTTTGTTATTTTGTTTTTGGATTTTTTGTTAAGGGACATCTTCAACCACGAGAATCGAGACGATGGCCAATTGCACGACATCGACAAGCGCAACTCGACCCTTTTACATTTTTAGGGAAGTTTTTCTTTTCCTCACCTCGTTTAATTTTATATGTGTTTATGGAAATCCGGAGATTGCCGACTTTTGAGGGAGGGGGAGGGTCGAGTATGATTTATATTTCGCTATTAAGTGCAATTTGAATTCTTATGGCCTGTAATAAGTAGTAACTTCTCATGATTAATTGCTATTTCTGTGTTAAATTGTGTTTGTCTGGCTTGCTTGTCGAAGTTAACTAATTATGATTTGAGGTTTTTGTCTTTGAGCGTGTATAAGTGCATAATTTTTCAAAAGTTTCAAAATTATTTATATATTGTAAAATGGTATTTGGACGCAATTGATTTCGCAAAACCTTAAAAGCAGCGTCAATTCAAAACTTATTGTGCAAAAGCCAATGAGTAGCCTGAGTGTTTATCATCTTTGCATGTATTTGAGTGAGTTCTGTTTTGAGATCTCTTTGAAATCGTTGTGTGTAGTTAGCTTTGAACATGACGTTAAGGCATAGAAAAACCTTTATTCCGGCCATATCCATATATTTTAGCCATTATATATTCTGAATGAGCCAATCATAACCAAATAATCCATTTCCATTAGCCATGAGTGTTTATGAGTTGACTCCTACAACCATTAAAAGTGTGAGGTAGGAGTTAGTTAATTATTATTGGTTATTTATGTTTTGGAATTTTTATCAGGGATTGTAATAGTGTTAAGGATCACCATCCTTAAAAAAACATATAAAAAAAGAGAGAATAAAATGGGGATAAGATAAAAAAAAAGAATAAGAAGGATGGTGAATCATGTCGAGTTGTTGCCTATATTTATAAGGGCTTGTTTATTATTGTTTATTTTATTATGAAGCCTAATGTTGAAGAAGAAGCATATTGTAAGCTTCTAGATTGTTTAAGTGGTTTGGGCAAAAGTTGGTTTAGAGTTGCGCGTTGAGAAATAGCCTAAATTTAAGGGCTACGTTGTGAGTGTTTAGTAAGGTTTTATTTTGAATGAGGTGAAGCACATTGCTTCGTGATTAGATTATTTGAGTGAGTTATTGATCACGTTAGATCGTGAGTTAGCCACACGACTTATATATTCCATACCCGTCTAAAGAGACTACATTACAACCCGAAAAGACCTTTTCCGATTCTTTCTTAGTTACACACTTAAATGCAATGGAGAAGTTTTTGATTTTCAGTGCTTGTAATTTGATGAATTGAGTGTAAACACGTCCCTATTAAAGATTCTTGAGTGCTTGAGCGTACACTTAAATATTACCCTTCGTGAGGACGCGTGAATTGTTTATGAAGCGACAATGTAATAAAGGTCGATCGTTTGAGGTTGCTTTGCATCTATCTATATTTTCAAAATTATCTATGTAGCACCACACAACACATTGCTTTAATTTATTTTTAGTTTGGTTATTCTTCAAATCTATCGTTTGTTCAAAGACTAACAAACCAATAAGCGTGCTGTAGTTGATTAACGCATATTTATCCTTATTTTTATTAGTATTTTAGTTAATTATTCTTATTGTTTTTCGTATAAGTTGGGTAGATTAAGCCTAATTTTGTAATTTTATACTTCCAGCTTATTTTACCGTATTATGATTTAAATTGAAGCAAATGGGTGATTATTCTCTGGTTTTCATCTTATAGCTAAGTAACCGAAAGAGTTTAGCGCATAAGAGACGAAGTTCAATGAGTAAGAGATGAGAATCGAGCTTTCCGACGAAGAAGTAGCAAAATTGGGAGTTAGCGGTAACCCTTAACGCTACCATCACCATTACCTTACCGCTGAAGATGGACAGAGAGCTCCCAGACCAAAATAACGGTACCTTTAGCGGTATCTTTATACCGTTAGTTACACCATTAGGAAACGAATGAGATCTTAATGATACACTTAACGATTACAACCATTACCGTTACCACCACCGTTAGAGAGCAATTGAGACGTTTACGATAACTTTAGCGGTAACTGCTACCGCTAAGTCTTACCTTTACCTGCTAAGAAATGCATTTTTACCCTAACTTGTGCTCCAAGACATGGGAAAATTATATAAAGCCCTCTCTTAATCCGTCCCAAAACACACATATCACCACCCTAATCCTATATTTGGTCCTTAGACACCAAAACAACATACTTTTACATCCCATATCTTAATAGAAGATCAAGATCAAAGATTCAAGAGTCACAAGTTCCAAGCTGCGATTTTTAGTTCGAGATTTGATTTTCAACCAAGATATACGCGATTTCTCCGGAATAGCTGGAGGATTTACTACACTTCTTAGTTCCAATAAGTATTCTGAACCTTTTAATTGTTTTCTTAGTTTAATTCATGCTATTTAGTAGTTGTTTTTATTATTGTTCTTGAGTTATTTTATGCTTCAAACCCTATTTATTTTTGATATTTGGATTCGTAATCTTTCATCTTAATTTAATTTGATTAATGTTTGGATATCGGAGATTTAATTATGATTATGGTTTGATGCTATTTAATTCGTTCAAGTTATTTGATTCCGTGACATGTTTATGAGCATTGATTCCATTTACGTTTGCTTATGATAATTGTATTTTGTTCATGCTAGTTAATTTTGTTTAGGTTTTGTGCTTTTGAATTCATTATTGTTATCTATATACGTACATGCTTCTTTTATTGACTTCATAATATTAATTCCTAGTTCATTAATTAGTTGAATTTACTTAGTTTTCATTAATGTCATTGCGTTTTATATTCTTAGGTAATCAATACAAAAAAAGCCCCAAATTGTACAAGTTTTCGTGTTACTTTGTGATTAAACAAACATTTCAGATTTCGAATACATGTTCCTTGAGATCGACTCGGTTTAACTTACCAACCTACATGCGAACTCGTACTCTTACGAGCGAGCTTTTGAATAATTGATAGATATTTATAAAGTAGGAACACAAAAGTTTGAATCAGAAGCCTTGTTGAAAAAAGGAAGAAAAAGACATTATCGAAAAAAAAAGAAAAAAGGAAAATACCTTGCTTTTGTGCAGAGAGAAATTCTAAACTGAAGGGGAAGTGAGAGGGTGATAATAATTTGAAAAAATAAAATAGATATAGGGAACTTCCTCGGAAAATATGAAATGAAAGCTAAAAGGACGGGTGTCATAAAAGCCTGTCACGGCACGGAACGTGAGGGGGCGGGAAAAAAGAGCGTAAACCACTAGTGGTAAGGATG
>BMAC01000206.1:116238-144939 GCA_014905375.1 Phtheirospermum japonicum | reverse complement strand
AGGAGCTCTTCTAAATGCTGCCATAAACTCCGTAATCTTATCTCTACCTCAGACGGACCTAATACTCGACTGGTCTCACGTTATATTATGTGCATCAATGCACCAATGATTTTGTCCATTTTTTTGTTGTGTTGTGATTTTGGGTTATGAAAAGAGGCCTGTTCGTCGCTGAGATGCTTGAATGGTTTGTACATTTACACCCGACTGTATATTGACGTCGACGCCGGATTCAAGTGAAGCAAAAAAGTTAAAATGATTTGGTTGGTATAGAATAGCATTGTTTTGATATCTTGTATCAACAGTTTAATCACCCTTGGTGACATAAATGAGGTGATTAGCTTATCCTATTCATAAATGAGGTGATTAGCTTTTTCTCATTTTCTTTGTTCCTTATCCTATTCATTTGCATGATGCCAAAGATGTTTCAGTACACAAAATATCAGATTCACTTTGTATTATTTGAAGATATATTTTCTTGTTTGATTCAGTTGACAGTATTTTTGTGTTTAGTAAGAGACTGAGTCGTCTTTCAATGTATTTGTTTCTATTGTTTCATAGAAATATATGAAATCAGTGCAAGTCCAGTCCATAACTGTGCTTACAGAAGTTAAAAGTATTGAAATTGGCTATATAATAATGTGTTGTCATTCATGTCATCCAGGTAGTATGAATATAATCCACCATATAATGCGTATTGAAATTAGATTTCAATACAAAGCCTAGGCTTGATTTCAGTTCTGTTAATCTTCAATCCAGGAATGAACCGTTGTGAGATTAGTGAAGATGAAACTACTTCAGCTCTTCATGCTTCGTATGCCGTTCCTGCCCCTCAAAATCAACATAACTTTCAAGCGCATACTAATGCAGCCATGCCTGGAGTGATGTCATCTAACACACATCATTTCAACCAGAACTCCAGAAACTATGCTTCTAATCAAATGAAGAGACCGAAACTAAAAGAAAAATGAAATCCAGTAAGCACGAGGGATTCGGTTCCGTCTAATGGTAAAATGCAGTTGCAACGGCCGGCGGCGAGAAACGAGAGCGTAAAAGTGGTGAAGCAGTCTCTCTCAGGGGTAGATGCGACAGATAACCCCGATATGCAGCATCCAAATAAATCAACATTTGTTTCAGAAAAACCAAATAAGCGAAAAAGCGAGCATGTTGTTGGAGGTGTGTGTCATTTCTTGTAGTTGTTTCCTTTCGCATGTTGTGTCTTGATTTTGAGTTTTTTATTTATGGATAAATATAAAGTCTTGCAGATGAGGCTAACATGAGGAAAAAAATCAAGAGAGAGTCCGGTCAGCATGTTAATGGTGAGGTTAAAAGGATCAAATCTAAAGATGCGCTCACTGTGGACAACTTTCAGACTTCTGATGGGAAGAAAATGAGCGTACAACGAAACACAGTCTCTGGGGGCGATTTGCGAATTACTTTGAAGCAGCATACAGGTCAGATACAGGATTTACTAGATAACGGGTCCTTCGGTATAAAAGCATGCAACGGTAACGAATTAGCTTCACACAAGATAAGATTAAAGAATTTTGAATACAGCCCGCAAATCTACGAGAAAGCCCCCATCAAAGAAGACAATAAGGGTGGTGATTTTCAAAGAGAGACAAAACCTCAATTGTCTCAGGCTGATACATCGAAAAGAAAAAGCTCCGAAGCTAGATTTCAATCGTCAGGGAGTAAATAAAATCCAGTCAACAAAACCATCGAGAAAGAACAGCAGGTAAGGAAACCAAAAATGAAGGTGAAACTCACCGTTGAAGACATAGATAAACTGAGACAGGATTTAGGGTGCGAACAGCCATCGACGGCTGCCACTTCGAGCTCGTCTAAGGTCTCTGGTTCACGTAAAAACAGAGTGAGTTACCTGAAGGTGAAAGGCTCGCCCTATGAGTCGGTTTCTTCATCTCCGGTGAGGATGCCCGATGAGACTGTTGGGAAAGTCGATTCCAGGTTCAATAATGTTCCCACAATAGGCAATGTGAAGGGGGTATCGGGTCTCACCAATGATAATGGATCGGAAATCTTTTATTCAAGAAGTAAATTAAAAGAAGAGACGGATTTCGAAAACTGTGGTTCCAAATCTGTTAAAAAGGGTACGAGTATTGGGAAGAAGGATTTTGGAAAACCCGAGCATGACAAGAGCGCTGATGTCATGCAGCAAAACCTATGTCGTGAGTCGCCAAAATGCACTACAGAGCCGTGGAGTGGAAAAGTGCATATTGACCTACAAGGCGCATCGTGTCGTAAGAAACAAGCATCAGGATTATCTAGATCTACAAAAAGAAGTTCGACGGATTCGAGACCGCTCGATGCTTCCACTGTTGACAATTCGTCAAAGGCTTTAAAAGAAAATGCTTTTGCCTGTCCACAGAACGTGACTGGCAACATTGATAATAATGAAGCAGAGCAATCTATGGCAATTGAAACGAGCCTTGGAATCAAGAATGTTTCGACTGCCTTGAAAGAAGCTGAAGTTGCCTTGAGAGAAGCTGAAGAGCTTAGAATTCATGCTGATTTAATTAAGGTCATTGTGGTTTGCTTCTAAATAGATATTTGATTTTGTGTTATTGAATACTTGGAATGTGCTTCTTGATTTTCTTACTTTGTTAAATAAATTCTCGCAGAACACTGGCTTTAGTTCTGAGAGTAATTATGAGTACTTCAAAGCCGCCCTAAAGTTTCTTCATGGCGCTTCACTTTTAGAGACTTGCAATGGAGAAAGTAGTAAACCTTTGGAAATGAGTCCAATGCAAATGTATGGTGCTGCTGCCCAACTTTGCAAGTAAGTTAATACTTATAAATAACCAAGGTATTTATGTTGCCTCACATTCTAGAAAAAACTTTCCATTTTTGGATATCTTGTTAAGAATAATGCTTGTGGAGTACTATTTCTGCTATATGTTCGTGATATATTATTTTATTTCTTTTCCTTTATGAAGTAAAACATGCAATATATATATATACAAATTGTTTAAGAGGATCTTTATATTTAGTATGAGCAATTCAGAAAAAAAAATTGTAAGCTGCTCCATATGACGAGTCCTTGTTTTGTTGATTCACTCAAAAGTTCACATAATCCGCAGAACATGTGCCTCTGAGTATGAAAAAAGCCATGAAATGGCTGTTGCTGCTTTGACATATAAGTGTATGGAGGTGGCTTACCTGAGGGTAGTTTATTGCAAAAGTTCAAATACGTCCAGAGTTTGGAATGAATTGCACATGATATTATTATTATTTTTTATGTTGTTATTGTTATTATTATATTTTTTAGACAAAAGATGTAAATGCTGCAATGGAAGCTGCCAAGAAATCACAAGACTCATTTGCAGCTGCTCGTGTAGAATTAGAACAGTCTCAGAACAAAGAGGCCATTGTTTCTGTTAAAAGGGTTATCGACTTCAGTTTCCAAGACGTAGAGGAACTTGTATGTTTGGTCTCGGCTTGCGTTTAATACCATCAACCACCAAGGTCTCGCTTGCAATTTATTATTGTATATTAAGGTGGACCCTGTTGTTTACTTGGTCGATGCTTACGACAAGGAGAGGTTTGCAGAGTCGAAGTAAGAGCTCGACGCGCTTCTCTCCGACGAGTCCTTGGCTACTGTCCCATTCTTGATATTGGGCAATAAGATTCGACATCCCCTATGCTTAGTAAAGTATGTTTAGTAGCAACGGTATTTCTTATTTGGAGATCTTAAGATTTCATGAAGACTTTATCTTTTTTTTTTTTTGATTTCATATAGTTTAATAAAAAAATATTATTGTATTAATATTAGTTTTAGTTTGCCGTGTCTTAGATTCTATTGAAATTTTGTAATATAATTAATATAATCACAGTATTTATTATTATTGATTTTGGTGTATTCCTGCTTTCATTTCATTTTTTTTTAATTTTTTTAAACTTTCTAGAAGGTAACTTTTGTAAAACCATTCTAGTAAATGGACTTTTCAGAACGGTATTTTCAAAAAACCGATCTGGAAAGTATAACTTACCAGAACGATAACTAAAAATACCGTTCTGGAAAGTCGCACTTTTAGAACGGTATTTTCAAATACCGTTCTGGTAAGTTATACTTTCCAGAACGATATTTCAAAATACCGTTCTGAAAAGTCGCGATTTCCAGAACGGTTTTTCAAAATACCGTTCTAGAAAGTGTGAATTTCCAGAACGGTATTTGAAAAAACCGTTCTGGAAAGTAGCGGATGAACATGGGATGGTACCATTCTAGAACAGAAAAATTATTTTCTAGAACAGTTTTTTTTTACCCTTCTAGAAAGTCTGTCAATCCAGAAGGGTAAAAAAAAGCGTTCTGGAAAGTCTGCCAATTCAGAACTATGTCACTACAGAAGGTACAGAAAGGCGTTCTGGATAGGCAGAATTACCCTTCTGGATAAGCACATTCCGATCATTCTTGAAAACCTCGGCTCGTGCCAAGATGAATGCCTTCCGTCCAGGACTATTCCAGTCGACCAGAACATGCACCTTCGACACGTGCATGGCATGCTCAATTGAGCACATTTCGATCATTCTTGCTGACCTGGACTTGTGCCGAGTTGAATGCTTACCTCCTAGGGCTGATCCAGCCAACCGAAATATGTTCTTCCGACACATGCACGATGTGCTTGGTTAAGCACATTTCGATCATTCGTGCTTACCTGGACTCATGCTGAGCTAAATGCCTACCGCCCAGGATTACTCCAGTCGACCAGAATATGCACTTTCGGAATGTGCAGTACATGCTCAGATAAACCTCTTCTAATCACTCTTGTCGTCCTGGATGGGCCGACCAAAAAAGTATTCTAAGAATGACTCAGAGAAGAAAACTGATGAGACCGCCATTAAGGCGGGGAAAATGCAATCAGGATTAGGGTTTTTTGAGTTAACTTATTCCTAAAGAAATTTAACAACCAATGAGGGAGTAACAGGTGTTTAATTAGCGTTTAATGAGAAACCTATAAATAGCCTCTCCAAGAGAGAGATAAGGGATCCCAGTTTTTAGAGAGAGAAGCACACTGAGAGTTTCAGAGAGAGAATGCTTGTATCAAAATATCAAATATTGTAAAAGGATCCGGTCAAGGCCGATCCGACCCGAATTTCATAAATAAATAAATGTCATGCATTTTTTCCTACACATTTCTTATATATTTTCCTACTGATCTCCTTATTTATGTATTGAGTTTGCTTAAGATACTCTTAGCTTAAACAAAAGGGCGCTAGAAGAAGGTTCTTTGTGATCTACTGTTCTAATCGATCAGTCAACTCTTCTGATTTTATTTTCTATTTTTTGCCTGATTTTTTTTTTCGTGAAGAGCTGGTTAGCAGCCCTTGAGTGTGTTTAAGGTTTGTCATCAAAATCAAAAAAGGGAGAGAGGATTCTTTCAAACATATTTACTACCATGAGCCCTTCGGAAAGTTCAAGAAGAAACCTTGGAAAACAACGCCAAGAAAAAATTGTCCAGTTGGGTCCAAATGAGCTCAACACAGATCAAGTGCAATCGTTCATGTAGCACCCCACCTTCACCAAAGGATTTGAATAAATGATGAGAAAGGCCGCAAAATCGATCCCGACGTCGAAAGCTCTGGTTGGCAATCACAAAAATGCTGACCTTCTGTAAGGAAATTTGAAATTTGACCCCATCAGAGATGCAGCTAGAAAGAATGGAAAGAGAAAATTGGATGAGGAAGCCGAGCTGAATTCCAAGAGCAGGCATCTACCCAACGAAGAACATTTAGTTAAGGCATCTAGCCAATCAAGAACATTTAGCCGACATGAGTTATCATGAAAACTTAAGGCACAAATTCAACCTTAGATATTTAGCCAACTCAAAGAAAAGGGGGCCGGCCTTAGCCCATGAGGAGCGGACCCCAAAAACAAAAAATTTTAAAAAAGTGTAAGCCAACTCGAAGCACCCTAAGAACCCCACAGTTTAAAAAATGATCGAGCTACTTGAAGTCCAAGCTCCAACAAGTTTTTCAAAGACTAAGCAAAAGAATTTTTAAAAATTCCCAAACTAAGAGCCGAGCCGATGTCCACCAGGGACCTTAGGAAATTTTTCAGGAAGGATCTCCAAGAAAGTTTCACAGATGACCTATCAAAAGTTGGCCAGGTAGAAGGCTACTTACAAGGGGCCGATCAGAAACTCGTGCATAAGAGACCAATTAAGAAAGTCAAGGTTATCCACACACAACTTATCAAAAGTTAGCCCACCAAAGACTGAGCACAAATCCACCCACAAGGTTCCAAATTAAAGATCCACAAACTTGGTTTGCTAGGTGCCAATAAGGAGATAATCATCTACCTATTTAAGAAGGTGCTTCAGGAATATTAATGAGGAAGCGAAACCAAATTGAGAAAAGATGGACTGACAAAACAAGTGATGATGGTCAACCTTACAATAGTTCCCCAATGAACAACACGGCCAATTAATAATGTATTACTAATTATGTTCTCCAAGGCCGACATACTCAAGTATGAGTCCAAAACCGACTACTTCAAGTCGACTCCGTACTCAGGGGCCTATTGATAGTTGTCTTTCCTTGAAGAACATGTGGCATAAATTAGATCCACATATACGCCAGTCTAGTAGTCAAATGTGAAATATCGAGCTAGTAGATGCGCATAAGTTTCAAACAACGCCCAGACTACTGAGCCACCCCAACAATCAAGGCCTCGAGCTGCCTACTAGGCGCACCTGTGCAAGTTGTTGAGGGCGTTGAGCACCCCCTCTGAGCTACCAATCAAGAACTGCCAAGCTGCCTGCCTAAGTTGCTGAGCACGTCGAGCACCCTCGTCGAGCTGCCTACAAGGTACGTCCGCCCAAGTTGCTGAGAACACCGAGCACCCCCATCGAGATGCCCTACCAGGCACATGAATCGAACTTTTTGCACTTACTTTTTATTATAAAAAGTTCATCCGCAAGAGTACAGAGCGGTTGTAAGTAGTAAGTTCGAATCGAGTCGAGTCTCTCGAGGAATGACAATTAGAATCGAAATGCTCATTTTTGAACAATTTAACTATACATGCAATAAATCAATGTTGGTTTTTCTTTTTTTAGAGAACAAGAAAAAACAGTTAACATGAATTTAATTTAAACGTAATAAATCATCGATAAATCAACACAAATCATAATAGATTTACAAGCATACGAATTAGATGCAATAAAGAACGAGAAGTAACATGTAGGCAACTAAAGGTGTTCGATAATCAAATTAAAGCCAAAAGGAATCATAAAATCTACTATATTTTAAACGCTAAAAGAATAACAATCTTGATTAGAAATTAACAAAATAACCATGGAATTCAATCACCTTACGTTAACAAATTTAGTCCCAAACCCAATAATTAAATGAAATCCCAAATGAAAACAACCAACGTCTTCAAAACAAATATTTAAAATCTACAAGAAAAATGATAGAAATTAACTATCAAAAAATCACCGAAAGAGACTAAGGAGCTCCCAACGAGCTGGTTTCTCAATATCCAAATCACCGTAGTCTTCAAAATTAATAAAAAAAGTTAAGTTATCATGAGAGGAAATAGGGATGAATCCAATGTTTGAAAGTGATCTTTCTACATCAAAAAAAGGTAAGTCTTCAGATCTCCCAGAGCTAGGAAGTGTTGTTGCTTAAATAGTATTAGCCGAGGAGGGAACCGTGGTAATCTTATCTGGAAATGATAACCATTGACTTGCATTGATCTAAGATATCACTATCAATGATCTTACGTCGATGAATATTGTCGATCAATGATTACGCATTATTCTCGGCAGGTTGATCGACAAGGGTTGTCGAAGTGGCGGTAGGCGCACATTGATTTGTACATATTTGTATGTCATTTTTGAATGTTTTTGCAATGCATTTTGTGTGTTTTGTCGGGTTTTAGCTTTATATTCTTCTTGTTTCTCTTCTTTTTATTATTTTTTGTTTCTTATCTCATTTTATGTTTTTTCCTTTATTTTATAAGTAATAGTCTACTTATATTTAATTTTCTCTTTCAGCTTCGAGACGACGAACGAGCAATGTGCTGGGCTGACACTGGGTACAAGTCCGACACTGGGTTACCCAGTGTCCGAGTCCTGCCGATACTAGCTGCCGATGCCCGCAGCTAGCGCTCGCGTCGACGCCGTGATCCGCCCGCGTCGACCAACGCACCCATCGATGCTCCTGCGCCTCAAGCCAATGAAACTCTCTGTGAGCGTCGACAACTGCCCTGTCGACCGACGCACTATGCGCCGACACCAGGAAGTCGCATACATCGATGCCGATACCTTGCAAGCGTCGATGCCAAGCCTGGCACGCATCGATCGACGCCTTCAGTAGTTTAGCGGTTATTTTCGGGAAAACTTAAAAAACACAGTGGTTTATTCATTTTGATGGTGCTGGAACTTGGGGGAAGGTTCGGAAATTACATAGATCCCTCTGTTCTTGCCCCTTTCGATTACATGCATGATTCTGGTTGAAGAGTTGAAGATCGCAAGTTTGACTCTTCGTTTCCTCGTTTGTTCTTCGTTTCCATTTTACTTTTCAGTGTTTAAACTTGAGTTTCTTAGATTTTAGATGTTAGATAGATTAGTTTGTAGTTTCTAGTTTAATTGCTAGTTTAAAAGTCGTTACTTTCTTGTTATTAATTTATTTTTAGTATTCGCTTTCTTATGAACGTTCTATTTAAGATTATGATATTTTTGTGTTGCTTAGTAATTTAGTTTGGATTTCTCGTAATCTTAGTTGTTTAGATGGTTGGTAATTTTCATGCTTTTAATTGTTGAAATTTTGCTTTTGAATATGTTAATGTCTGTAGGCTAGTATTTATCGTTCTAGTGCCTAGGGTCATTTAGAGCCATCGGGATTGACAACTCTGATCGTGGAGATGATTCTGGCGCACTAGAACCCTCGCTTTCTTAATCGTTTTAAAGGCTTTTTATTTTATTTACTTGTCGTAGATGTTAGAAACTCCCCAAACCAAATTGGATCGCATGTTTAGTTTAGTTTTTCTTTCATTTCTATGTTCGTATATCAAACACCGAAATAACTTCTAATTAGTCTTCCTTTTGATTCGACTCGAGTCCAACTTACCACCTACAGCTGCTTTGTTCTCTTGCGGACGAGCTTTTTATTTTCAATTAAAAAGTAGGTGTAAAAAGTTCGATTCAAAATTTGGCGTCGTTGCCGGGGAAGGCTAAAGGTCGCGATTTTTGGTGTTTGCTCTTAGTAACTTTTGTTTGTATTCCTATTTGTTTGTTTGTGTTAGTGTTCGTTTATGATTTTTATTTTTGTTTTTGTTTTTTTTTTTGTACTTTCTGGTGCATTTAATCTCGGTTTTTTAGTGTTGTGCTTTGTAGACACATTTTTGAAGACTCGAGATTATTTTGATTGAAGATGGCGGATTATCAAGTTAGTTCACCATATGATGACATTTACGCTCCAACTTTTGATTGTCAAGTTCCTCCATCATATTATGACCCGTATGCTCCGAGCGGTCGAGAATTGGCCCATCCTTTTGATCATTTCGGCCCATGTCCTTCATTTTGCTATGGTCTGAGCATGGACGCTTATGCACCATCTCATGGGTATTATGATCCGGGTCTTGATGATTCTTATGCTCAATCTGCTCCGCCTTATCCGAACGCGGACTTGTATGCTCCTACGTTTCAAGATTTCTATTCTTCGAGCTACGACGTTTACACTCCACCCACATCCAATGCGTATATTTCGAGAGGTGATCATTCCGTCACTATTTCTCAAGATCTTTTAGCCGATATCGTGGAAGCGACTCAACATATGGATGAACGCATAGAATGTATGGATGAACGCATAGAACGCATAGATATTCAATTAGAGCAATTTGACAACAAGGTGTACGAGCTAGACCAACCTTGTCATGAGGAGTTGCACATCTTTGATATGAAAAATTCCACCTTTGTTGATGGCGATTCCAACGTTGATGATATTTTGAACTAGGTGTGCGAAGATGTGAAATTTGTGGGTGAGAAGAAGGAGGTGGAAGTCGGCATTGTCTCTTCCGTGCTTTTTGAGGATGTTATACATGACTGTGTGGGAGAGTTGCCTTCGGGTAAATTTATTGAACCTCATGTCGTGCCGCCTGATGCTTTTTATGAACATGAGAAGGAGGTGTTTGAAGAGAAAGTTGAGAAGGAGCCCGTTTGCATCTCGGGACGTGCTTTTTGTGCCCGCCTTGGTGATTATCATCGCCAATTCTTTCTCTTGGAGAATACCAAGGCGTGGCACGATCATCATTTATTATTAGACCCGGGATGACATCAAACGTGGACATCGTCAATCTAGAGACGTTAAATGAGCGCTTCTTGGGAGGCACCCCAAACCTTTTAACTTTATATGTTTTTGTGTGTTGTTGCCTCTTGTTGTTTCAGGTCCCTTTCATTATTAAGGCCCGTTGGGCGATTTTCAACACCCGACTCTTCACCACAAGCGTGAATTCAGGGACGTCTCTCTCTTTCTCTTCCTTTTACCATACCTTGCTTAATTTTTTGTTTTATACAATGTGGACATTGTATGGTTTAAGTGTGGTGGGGTTGTCCTTTAGTTAGTAATTGTTCGTATGCTTGCTTGTGGTTGATTTGAGTTGTGTGTATTTATATTGACTGGAACCTTGATGAAGTGACGTGGTTAGATGCTTTGGTTAGGATATTTAGACTTTCGTTTGAACAATAGTGAAATTATGGGGAATGAAGTGTAAATAGTCTATGAAGTGTCTTGTCTCTTGTTCTATTCTTGTTTCATTTCAAAGAGTCGAATACTCTCTAATAACCCCGTTTTTCAATACCCTCTATAGGACTTTATGTAACTTTTCTTTTTATTTTTGGAGACGTTAAAACTCCACGTGCAAAGTCGAAAAACGTTATCAGTTTCACTTAGAAACGTAAGGCCGGAGTCAATGAACTCTCGTTTGTAGTTTATATAAATTATGTTCGTTTAGTACCTCATCTTTATGGGTACTAATATAAAAAAAAAGAAAAAAAATAGAAAAAGAAAAAGAAAAAAAAAGAAAAAGAAAGAATAAGTACAAGAAGAGAAAACCTTGTACAGGTTAAGATTGTATTTTTGTTTTTGTTTTTATTTATTAGATTGTATTGTTAAAGAGGTATATAGATGACTAGGCTAGTCGGGTGACGACTTGGCGGTTTGTTCAGGGATAGACTTTGACCGAGCCATGGATGGGTGACGTACATGGAGGTCAACTCATTACTTTTAGGTGTTTGAAAGCTAGTCTAAATCTTTTATCTCAACGTATTGTTTCGTCCTTTTAGTTAGGTTATCAGTCGATTTAATGCATTAACTTTTTAGATCATTTGGATGCATTAGTAATTAAATCATCGAGTAATTAGCTTTTCCTTGTCTATGTCTAGACTAGATTTTGCTTGAGGATAAATAAAAAGCTAGGTGTGGGGGAGTTGATTTGTACATATTTGTATGTGATTTTCATGTGTTTTTGCATTGCGTTTTGTGTGTTTTATCGGGTTTTAGGTTTATATTCTTCTTGTTTCTCTTCTTTTTAGTACTTTTCGTTTCTTATCTCATTTTATATTTTTCTCCTTTATTTTATAATTAATAGTCTAATTATGTTTAATTTTCTTTTTCAGCTTCATGACGACGAAGATTGGACGAGCAATGTGCTGAGCTGACACTGGTACCAATCCGACACTGGGTTACCCAGTGTCCGAGTTCTGCCGACACTAGCTGCCGACGACCGCAGCTAGCACTTGCATCGACGCTGGGATCCGCCCGCATCGACCGACGCACTCGTCGACGCTCCTGCGCCTCAAGCCGATGAAACTCTTTGTGAGCATCGACAACTGCCCTATTGACCAACGCACTATGCGCCGACACCAGCATGACGCACGCGTCGATGCCGAGACCTTGCAAGCATCGACGCCGATCCTGGAACGCGTCGATCGACACCTTCAGCAGTTTAGCGGTTATTTTCGGGAAAACTTTTAAAAACCCGGTGGTTTCTTCATTTTGAGGGTGCTGGAACTTGGGGGAAGGTTTGGAAATTACAAAGATCCCTCGGTTCTTGTTCCCTTTCAATTACACACATGATTCGGGTTGAAGAGTTAAAGATCATAAGTTCGACTCTTCGTTTCCTCGTTTGTTCTTCGTTTCCATTTTACTTTTCAGTGTTTAAACTTTAGTTTCTTAGATTTTAGATGTTAGATAGATTAGCTTGTAGTTTGTAGTTTAATTACTAGTTTGAAAGTCGTTGCTTTCTTGTTTTTAATTTGTATTTCCTATTCGCTTTCTTATGAACGTTCAATTTAAGATTATGATGTTTTTGTGTTGCTTAGTAATTTAGTTCTAATTTCTCATAATCTTAGTTGTTTAGATGCTTGGTAATTTTCATGCTTTTAATTGTTGAAATTCTCCTTTTGAATATGTTAATGTTTGTAGGCTTGTATTTATCGTTCTAGTGCCTAGGGCCATTTAGAGCCATCGGGATTGACAACTCTGATCGTGGAGATGATTCTGGCGCACTAGAACCCTAGCTTTTTTAATCGTTTTAAAGGCTTTTGATTTCATTTACTTGTCGTAGATGTTAGAAACTCCCCAAACCAAAACTGGATTGCATGTTTAGTTTAGTTTTTCTTTCGTTTCTATGTTCGTAAAATCAAACACCGAAATAACTTCCGACTAATCTTCCTTGTGATTCGACTCGAGTCTGACTTACCACCTACAGCAACTTCGTTCTCTTGCGGATGAGCTTTTTATTTTCAATTAAAAAGTAGGTGTAAAAAGTTCAATTCACACGTCGATGTCACATCGACGTGGTGCATCTATCGAAAGTATTGGGTATTCCTCCTTAGGTTAATAGACTCAGGCTTTCGATGCGGATGAGAGGTGTGCATCGATGATGCGTTGATTGCAGGTCGACCGACGGACATGTTTCATGAACCTTGGTCTAGTTTTCGTTGATCCGAACTAGTCATAACTCTTGAGGACGTGCTTGGCTCTGCTCGGATGACTAGAAAGATAAGAAAACTAAACTAGAATGAGTATTTACAAAAGATATGAAAAAGAGTACTAAAGATAATAAAAGTTGACACGAGCTACAAAAAAGCTAGTAGAAATAAAAATGAGAGAAAACACGGCCTAATACCCACTACAGAACACAAAACAAATGCAAAAATAAACAGAAGTCATACACAAATATGTATAAATCAGCGCACCCGCTCAAGTTGCCAAGCACACCGAGAACCCTTGTCGAGCTGACTACCAGCCATCGTCTAGATATCTACCAGGCACGCTCTCCCATTGTCGAGCACACAAAGCACCCCCATCGAGCACACTTAGCACACACGTCGATCTGCCTACAAGGTGCGCCCGTCTAAGTTGTCGAGAATCACCGAGAAGCCCACCGAGTAATGCCGAGATATCTTACGTGGTACGCCCGCCGCCTTTGGCAGCAACATGGCTGACCTGAATCATCTATGCCGACCAGAACATGTAACAATAGCATACGCATTGCACGTTTAGACGGACTCATGCTGAGCTGAATGGCTGCCGCCCAGGACTCCCCCAGCAGACCAGAACGTGCACTTCTGACATATGCATGATGTGCTTAGTAAATCACATTCCGATCATTCTTCCTAACCTAGACACGTGCCGAGATGAATGCCTGCCACCCAAAAGTGCTCCAGCCAACCAGAATGTGCGCTTCTAACACGTGCATAATGTCCTCAGTTGAGAATGTTCTGATCATTCTTGTCGACTTAGACTCATGATTAGTTGAATGCTTGTCACCTAGGAGTGCTCCAGCCGAACAGAACATGCGATTTCTACATGTGCATGGCATACTCAGTTAATTATGTTTCGATCATTCTTGACAACCTGGACTTATGCCGAGCTAAATGCCTACCTCCCACGACTACTCCAGCCGACCAGAACATGCGCTTTCGGCACGTGCATGGTGTGCTCAATTAATCCTCTTCGGATAACTCTTGCCGACCTGGATGGGCCGACAAGAAGAATATTCTGGGATTGACTTGGCGAATAAAATATATGATACCGGCATTAAGCTGGAGGAATGTAATTAGGATTAGGGTTTTTTGGGTTAACTTATTCTCAAAGTCATTTAACAACCAATGAAGGAGTGACAGATGTTCAATTAGGGTTTAATGGGAAACCTATAAATAGCCTCTCCAAGAGAGAGAGGGGGATCCCTTTTAGAGAGAGAAAGCTTGTAGCAAGATATCAACAATTGTAAAAGGACTCGGTGAAGGCCGATCCGACCCGAATTTTAGGAATAACAGTCATGCACTTTTTCCTACTCATTTCTTATATATTTTCTTGTTAATCTCCTTATTTTATGTATTGAATTTTCTTAAGCTACTCTTAGCTTAAGAAATACTTTTTTTTATTAAACATATTGATGTGGTATTTTCAAAATATGAATAACATAATATATTATTATTAAAGAATAAAATACACAATTATACATTATAAAGATTTCTTAAATATAAAAATCAAGGTAAAATAAATTTAGTCTCTTAATTTGGAAAACTAATTTCTTACAACCTATACTATATGGGTTTTACACTTTGCAACATAAAGTGTTTTTTGTTGTAAATAACAACCGGTACAGTACAGTATTTGTTATTTGCAACTCTCGTCTGATATTTCGTCAAAAAAAAACAATGAAAATGACATGTGCGTAACACGCGTGTGAGCCCACTGAATATTTGGATGTAAAATGAGTTGGAGGTTGCAATTGATACGACATCAAGTATCCAGGTCGATAATCATGCAAGTTTATAGGTATTTATGAGGCGACCTCCCCTTTAGAAGGGGCGATCTTTTTTATAGGGAGCAAGTTGTTTTGGGAGTGGCGAGCTCTCATGTAGGAGTGGCGAGCTCTTATATGAGGGTGGCGAGCTCGAATCAGGTAGATGGTATTATAACAGCTTAGAACTGATAGCTGGGATTTATGGATAACACGATCTTAGGCCCTGGTGGGCTAATATGGATCATGGCATGGGGTACTAGCTTATTAAAGGCATGGTATGGTTATTGGACGATGGTTATTATGGTAATTTAACGAGAGTTCTATTATCCATGGTAACTTAGCATATAGGAGCAATCCTAATTCTAAGTCGGTCGTTATTTATGGTATTATTTATTTAATAGGAGACGAGAACCCTTGATTGGAAACAAGTTTCTTACCTATATAAAGAGGAAACATGCCTCACTTTTCTCTCTAAGTTGATTTTATTATTACGTTTTGAGATCTCACACATCACTATTAAAGCATCAACTTTCGGAGGGCCTACGCCGGGGCTGTCCGGCTTGGGTTTTGTTTTGTAGGTTGATAAGGTCGTCAGGAGTCTTCTAGAAGTCAACCAGGTTGGCAAGCGCATATTTTAGGTTAATACTTTCTTTGCTTGGTGAACCAATCTTTTTGGTCGCATCAAGTGGCACTGTCTGTGGAAAAGATGGACATCGAGTCCTTGAGCAAAAGATGTGAGAACTTTAACAAGCAGAACATGAAGGAAAGAACCATCATACCTCAAACTTTGGATTTTGATTCTGAGGTAAGGCAAAAGTAGATAAAGGAAAACAAGTCGATGATGAACAAACACCACCACAAGGGGATACAGCGGATCAAATGGTCACGACAACACCACCACCATCACCACATAAATAAAAGGAGAAATCCTTGATAAGACAAAGAGCCCAGAAATAATTAAACAAAAGGATATTCATGTTGGGACCAAGGACTGGAAAGAACTACCGGAGGGGAGAACTTGCCATGTTGATAAGGGATTCAATGAGAAATTGATGGTACTAGTGCCTCCGGGCAAGTTGGAGAAGATTTTAGCAGGCGAAGACGATAGCGAAGAGGATGAAGATAAAGGAGAGATGAGGAATACAGGCCAGAACCATAGACTCCAGGCCAAAAGAAGAGCAGAGAAACGGATTCATGGATGTCGGATCCCGAGTTGACCCGGATCACAAAAAGGAGGCGGTATCCGATAAAATATCCATCATCATATGACGAGGAGGGGAACGAAGACAGTATATAGTTCTTGTGTAGCAGGTCGCGAAATAAATCTTACAAATGATCGGCCCAGCATGATGTGGATGAAGACGAGGATGAGGCATTGCCACCCGCTCGCGTGTTAAGGGATATACAAGAAGCAGTGCGAGCATTGTAGATATAGGTCGCTGGGAGAGGAGGAGAGGAGTCAAGGGGTCATCCATTATCATAAGGGATATTAAGAGTGGCTTTACCACTCGGATATAAAGGGTTGGATTTCTACTGTGAGGGGGTATTAGACCCTACACGCCATGTACAGAGATTTGAGAATGAGGAAGTGTTGAGGCAATATACTGATGTTGTAGCATGTAGGGCCTTCCTATCAACTTTGAGAGGATTAGCGTATGACTCATTCCATTAGATCACCGGGGAGGATCACTAGTTTACAGGTCTTAAAGTTAGCCTTTTTGAAGCACTTCTCTAGCGCCAAGCTACATACGAAGACCCTGCAATCTCTTTTCCCAATGGTAAAACGACCTTGGGGAAACTTTAAAGAGTTATGGGACCAGGTTTACTAGGGATACTTTGGAGGTTCCCGCATCCACGGATGGTGAAGTCAGAAGCTTTACATCAGGGCTTAAGGATGGGAGGTCTACGAACATCGCTGGCTAAGCGATTTGCACAAACATTCGATGAGGTCTTGGAGAGGTACATGAAGTACATACATGTGGAGGAATCCGAAGAGGATCATAGATTGTACTTAGGACAGGAGGTCGCAGAATTAGAAAGAGTAGCGCCCAGGTGGTTCGAGCCTATGAGAGACGCAAGGAGAGGCACTCGGGCACTCTTAACTACTTGAGGAGATGTTAGAGGGGCGACAAGAAGTAGAGGAAGAGCATGGAGGGAAGACACTGACTTCACACCCTTGGCGTTACCACAAGCGAGGGTGTTCACAATTATGGAGAGCCAAATACCTGATGTTACAGGTGATCGGAGGGTTACACGCCAATTCCTATTAACCTAAGAATCTCGGTTCTTTTGCAGGTTTCAAAACAATTATGGACATTCAACTGAGTGATGTAGGCACTTGAGCGAGGAGATTGAAAGGTTAATCAAATCTATACATTTTGAATGAGACGGTATATAAAGACAATGAACCTCAAGAACAGAGACAGACATTGACCTGGCCACCGCCAGGAAGACCCCCGCCAGCGCAGGCGGAAGGACAACCATAACAAGATGGGTAAAAACGGGCCGAATGAGGGGGAGCTGCTGGAAATAATAGGAATATAATAATTATGATATTAGGTGGACCCACGGATGGAGACACGAAAAATGCATGAAAACATCACGTGAAAGCAGCTCGCCCAAGACCATGTGAGGTCACCCCAATTAATAGGCGACCTTCTTCATCAGGACCAGTGATTTTGTTAGTCTGTAGGAGCGACGTGGTTTGCAGGTAGAGTATAATGTTGCACTTGTAATTGAAGCTGAGGTAGCAGGATATGAGGTCGGGAAAGTATTTGTGGATAATGATAGCTCTGTCAATATTCTCTACCAATGAAAATAAAGGTACAACCTATACAAACACCTATCTATGATTTTAATGGGGCATAGGTTGTCACGAAAGGAGAAGTGGAACTTCCAGTTGCATGGGGAAAAGGCGAGCTAAGGTTAGAGAAGAAGCTAAGGTTCTTAATCATCAATTCCACTGCAGTGTATAATATTATATTGGGATGACCTGCTCTCAATGAGTTCCAGGCGGTCACTTCCACCTATCATATGAGTATAAAATATCCAGCGGGAGACAAGGTGGATGAAATAGTAATAGAGCAACAGGTCGCCCAATCGTGTTACCAAATGACAGTAAGGAATGGGATGAGCACATGAAAGCAGAAGGGAGGTATTGATGGGCAAAAAGATATACTCACTTCCAAATGGATGAGGGAGGAGAAAAGCTCTGCGATACCATTCGAATGGCGACCTAGAGGCATGACTGGGACTATCTCCTGAGGTCATATTTATTATTATTATTATTACTATGGGCCGACGCTTGTTTAGGACGGTGACTGTTTTAAGTTTCTAATATGCACTTTTTGCAACTATGGGGTGATGCTTGTTTATATCACCGTTGAATAAAAGATGATTCTTATTTTATTACAATGGTTTTAAGGGTTATGGGTTGATGCTTTTATGAGGTCGGTGATGGATTATGGTATGGTTTATGGTTAACGGTTTCTATGGTTATAGGATGACGCTTTTATGAGGTCGGCGATGGCTTATGGGATGGTTTATGGTTAATTTTTTATGGTTATGGGCTGACGCCTTTATGAGGTCGGCGATGGCTTATGGTATGGTTTATGGATGAATATGGTTTTTATGATTATGGTCTGGCGCTTTTATGAGGTCGGCGATGGTTATGAATTGATGGTTTATGGTTATACTTGTGAAGAACGTGTTTGATTAACATATTCTTCTTAATCTTTGACTGTGTGTTTTCAAATATGTTTAATTAACATATTCCTTGCGTGATTGTTATGTGTCCCAGAGAGAGTTTTTTATTAACATGTTCTCTATTGTTAGAGTAAAGTCTTATACGAATATGTTCAATTAACATATTCCTTGGGCTATTTGTTAGATGTCTATGTAATTATGTTTGATTAGTATATTTTGTGATTGTCTAATTATGTGACTGATGCGACCTGGTTGAGTTATCTTGCTTGCATCATTTGAACATGGGGGACCAAGTGGTTTTCTTTGTTGCCTATGATCTAATATGGTTCTGGTTTACTGTAACTCTACTTGATTATATGTGCGGTGATAGCTTCCGATCATCTTAAGTCGATGGTGAATTATATAACATGTCATGCGGGCGGTAAGCTTTATGGTATTCTGACCTTATGGAAAGGTCTGTGGTTAAAATGATTTTATGGTTATAAGGCGATGCTTAGGTCATTATGAGGTCGGGAAATATTATGGTGTCCCAACCTTATGAAGCAGTTCAGGCTTAGTAGGTTTTATGACATTGAGCGGATGTTTTTACGATATTTATATAGCTCTTGTTTTATGGTTCTTATGGGTGCAATCATAAAGGGTTGCAGGTTTTATGGATGAGCTTAATGGTATTTATGTTAAGGATACGTGAGGTAAGTTTCATAAAGCATTGAGAATTTTGTAGCGAACTAAATGTTGTTGGATACAAGAAAATTATGTTTCAAATTGGAGAAGTTTTATTACATAATTTAAAATACATTAAGTGGCGGACATGGGGTCTAGCACATCCAGGGGGACTTCAAGCTTGGCGCCAAGTCCATCCTTCATTATTATTTGGGATATACATTATGTCCACTAGGCAGATTTCGGACCCTTGTTGACGTTGCCGCGCCCGAAGTAGAAGGGGGGCAAATCGTCTTCCAGCTGCTTCTCATCCAATTGGAATTTAATCCCCACTAACTAGAGCTGAGCCTTGACTCGCTGGAGGGTGATCTTGAAATATAGATTTGCCCCCTTCCCACCTTCTGCAGAAAGGTCGTCGTATTCCTGTAGGTCTCAGTTATGCTAGTTCTATAAGTCGTTAAGAACTTCTGACCCACCTCGCTTCTCAAAAATGTCCAACGACCTTTAGCAACTCCCTGCATGCGTGCCACGACCACCTCCTGCTCTTTTTTCAATAAAATTCCTTCAAGCTCCAGTTGGCATTTCCCAAGTTGGGCGGCCTCCGTTTTCATCGATTCTAGCTAGGGGACCTTTGCCTTCATCATCTCTAACTGAGAGATTGATCGAAGAGTTCTTAGCACTCTAAGAAATCTTCTCCGCAATAGTACGGAGTCGATTGTAGAGCGGTAAGCTTTCCCGAGTCGTGTCTCTCGAGGATAGATATAATCGGTGTTAGGTAGTTTTAGTTACTCTCTTGTCAAGCTTAATTACACTAAACTACACTAGGAAAGCATTAAGTCATTGATTGGGTTTGAGTTTTATGCTAAAGCTTGAATTTAAAAGGAAATTCTAATTAAAATAAGGAGAACGAGGGTTTAGGGTGTTCGGTTCGTCTCCACGATCAATCGGTTTTTGCCCAGCACTTAATCGACAATTGGAGGTTGTCAATCCCAAATGTCGATCAAGTATTGGGGTCATCACTCCCAATTCTCAACTAGCTCCGATTAATGGTTCTAAACGAACCTAAACCCTAAACCCGTATTAACTAAACTAATTGCATCAAATTAAGCTCACAATTAAGAGATAATTCATGGAGGGAAAATCAAGAGCATTTGAATTTGAGAAAAGTCAAAGACTTTTAAATTGAGCAAGACAAAGTACTAAAGAGGAAAATTTCATACAACTTTCAAGGGCTAAGAGCATGTCTAACTAAATTGAGTAAAAAGCTTGAAAATGAGAGCATTCATGGAGTTTGCAAGAAAAGAAAAGCAACAAGCTAAAACCATAACACCAACATAACACTCTTAACCTAACAAGAACAACAACAACCATAACAACAACAACTAATCAAGAACAAAGCATAATAATAAAGGGGAAGAAAACTACCAAATTGCATTGAACACGAAGCTCCAAATCTTCAAATTACAAGCTCCACAAATGAAGGAGTTGTCACTCACTCCAACAATTGCTTCAAAAACAACTAACTAACTAAGCTAAACTAGATTAACTACTAAGCTAACTACACTAAACTAAGGATTTATAAACTAGGGTTCAAAAGCAAAAGAAAAGCTTGGAAGAAATGGAGCCAAGCCCCAAATTCAACCAAGGAGGGGTTTTTTTTTTTGGATAATGGGTGGGGATAAAATATGGGTAGATTAGGGGCAAAATGGTCTTTCTTTTCCGCCATAACCACACATCTTCAGCATTTCAGTCGATCGACTGAAGGTTCAGTCGATCGACTGACTTGCTCAAACGATTCAGCTACTGCCGAGCAGTCGATTGACTGAAATCCAGTCGATCGACTGCCAAAAATACGGAATCAGACTTAAATGTCTTCATATGAAATCTATAACTTTCTCTTGTATTTCATTTGGCGTTTGAATTGTGTCATTTGGAATTTTCCTCCAAGAGTTATGGTCTCTGCACCAAAACCTGCCACAAGCAAGGCCACGTCGAACCATCTCCACTTAAAGCTGCTTTTTACCCTTTTTAAACTCAGAATTTGGGATTGTTGCAAACACAAGAGTTTTATAAATTTGTCTCAGCTTTCCATTGATATAAGGTGGAGGCAAATGGCACAAGTGGTTTTGGATTTATGCTTGTATTACGACAACTGAGACATCCACCGAGCGAATGCACGAGGTGATAATGAAAATGGCCACATTATTCATCATTTTCGGTCGATCCTCGCACCAAAGACATGTCGTGGATTGTTAATGAGTGTACCGGTTTTGAATCATCTTTCGACCTCGTCGTGGGCCCACTTTGACCAAAGTTGACCTTCAAAACAAAAACTAAGAAAAAAAAACTAAGAAAATATAAGAAAAACTACTAAAAACAAAGAAAACACTACAAAACCTAAAAATAACAAATTAGGCCAAAAACGACTCCTAATACCCATAAATACAAGCAAAACACATGCAAACGCCACACAAAAAGGTAACAAAAATGCGTACATAAAAGTACAAATCAGCGATCTCAGCTCTCATTATCTCTAGATGACATCTTGCGATATTCAGCTATTTTCTTGGGCCGTCCTCTGGCGAAGAGGTTCATTTAGTTCCCTTTGCGTTAAAGACAGTTGCTTAGTCTGTATGTTGGCATGAGCTGTCAGCTCATCGCACGCCTCCTTCCATTTATTTGCTGACTCTCCCTCGGAGTTCGTAGCCAGTAGATGGCTGGATAGTGAAGTCAACAGAGGTTGTAACTGTGTTATGGAAAACATTAAGAGAAAATTATGAGTTAGAAATATACTAAAATTTATAGGATGGGGTTTTGCAGGATAACTTACCCGAGCAAAGTACATGGATGTTTGGGCCACCTAGTCAGCTATACTAAGGTTCTCTAAATATTCCTTATCTAGATTCAGCACTTGATTTTGGAGGAAGGGATGGACCTTGTCGGCAGCATTGCACTGAATAAGGCCTTCATTCAAGGTTTGGAGCTTGTAGCTAGATGATCCTTGGACACGATAGCATTTGAGGTGAGAAGATGCGGATTGAGCTCGGGCTCGGCCGCGGATGGATCGTTTCTTTTTGCCCTTGCCCACTGAAGCATGAAGGGGGAACTGGTCGTCCGAGTCCGCGAACTCCACGGTCTTGTCCTTGGTGGTGAAAGTGAGCTCCACCTCTTCATTAATGTTTATCATGGGGGATGCGGAGGTCACCGCAGGAGATGGGTCAGGTTGAACCATTGCTACTCCCTTTGAGCTTGAGAATCCACTGGCAAGTATAAGGCGCTCTGTAGGAAAGGAAAATGGATTATTGTTTGTTTTATTCAGGTTAGAAACAAAGAGAGGTCAATAGTGTGTTACACCTACCAAATTCGAGCCTGGTTATTTGAAGAGGTCGTTGGCTGATTCCCACGAAAGAGTAAATCCTCTTCGACTCTGTGAGTGTCATCACATCACAAGGTAGCTTGCTCCATTCTTTGAGCAAATCTTAGTACTTTTTATAAAGAGAGGGGTGTTTTTTCTCTGCGGGCACTGGCTCCTGAGGAGTCCGCTTAGTAGGGAAGGGTCAGGGCTCGCTAGAGTGAAGGAAGAAAAATTTTGATCGCCTCTTATGGACTTTAGAGGAGAGGCGAACTAAAAAATACGTCTTTTAACGTGAAGAAAGTAGAAGGTAATTTTATAGTTCTTTATTAAAAAACAAAAATAAAAGAAATCTATGCTCGGCTCTACGTTATAGTATGTACATAATATTATATAGCCGGTTATGAACCTAATGGAGTTAGGGGAAATTCGGAATATGGGGACTTTATATTTTTCGGCTGTGACGACTAGAAAGTGATGTAGGGGAAATCTAATTTCTACTTTCAGATGGTCATCGGAGACAGTAATATGGTTTGGAGGGGGATGGTCTGGATCATTTTTACCCGTCTCGGGCTGCACGAATCGGATGAAGTCCAGAAGGTGAAGGCTTTTTATGAAATTCGTAAGAGCATACTCCGTTCTGGGAGTACCCAGGGATTTTCAGTGGTTATCTGGGTAGCTCATGGGAGAGGGGGTAGCTCGGCATGAGCAAATGGGGGTATAATGGTCCCTGGATTAGTTAAGAAAATTCTGGGGTCAGTTGGGAAATTTGTGGTTGATATAAAAGGGGAGCTTCTGTAATAGCCTCATTCAAGGCTCTAGTTTGAGCCTCAATCTCGGACCAGGAAGGGCACCCTGCAGGTTCATCAACCGAACCGGTTTTAGATGTGGAAATATTTTTTCTTTTACTTGGTCAGACCAAAGGAATTTATTTGGATACTATTTCTGATGGCATATCGTAGATTAGAGAATTGGGGTTTGGGGAATCTAAGTTGGAGGAAGCTAAATTCGCCATACATTAACAGTAATAGAAATAAAAAACAGGGGAAGGGAAGAAAAGAAATATGTTCAGAATACTTAAAATCAAAATAATCAGTGCTGAAATGGTAAGGTAAGAGGACTTACGCGTGGTATTTAGAAGAAATGAGCTTGCTGAGTTGAGTTTCTGATTTAAAGATGGCCGTACTTTTTAGCCGGAGTATTCTTGAAATTCTTGTAGAAGGAAATGGTGAATATTTTCTTTTATTTTTTGGTATACAAAGGAAAGAATATGAGAGTGTGAAAGGACATTTGTATGGGGAGCGGCGTAAATTGAAAATACAGGTAAATTTTGCGCGACGAAAGGTTGGTATGGTTAATTGTGGGCCTTTCATTTCCTGACCTACCGGAATAAATATATTACAAGGAAATAAGCCTGCGACATGTGTCCAACATAATGGTGATATGCATTTAATGTTCGTAATTCTGAGGTGATGTTTTATGGTTTTTTGTTCTTTTACCAAGAGGTATGTGGAATTGAATTTTGGGGTTACTTTTGATTACATCCCACTTGATTTCCTACCTCAATCAAGTAGAATGTGGGGGACTAACTGATACGACATCAAGTATCCAGGTTGGTAATCGTGTAGGTTTATAGGGATTTATGAGGCAACCTCCTCTTTACAAGGGGCATTCTTTTTTATAGGGGGGCGAGTTATTTTGGGAGTGGCGAGCTCTCGTGTAGGAGTGGCTAGCTCTTGTGTGAGGGTGGCGATCTCCTATCAAGTAAATGGTATTGTAACAAATCGGTACTGAGAGTTAGGTTATGGATAACACGATCTTGGGCCCTGGTGGGCTAATATGGATTATGGCATGGGGTCCCGGCGGACTAAATACATGGTATGGTTATTGGCCAATGGTTATTATGATAATTTAACGAGAGTTCTATTATCTATGGTAACTTAACATATAGGAGCAATTCTAATTCTAAGTCGTTAGTTATTTATAGTATCATGGTTTTAATAGGAGACGTGAGCCTTATATTGGGAACACGTTTCTTACCTATATCTAGACGACACGGGCCTCACTTTTCTATTTAAGTTGATTTTATTATCCTATATTTTGAGCTCTTGCACATCACTATTAAAGCATCAACTGACTTAAGTATCAGAGGGCCTAGGTCGGATCTATCCGACTTGCGTTTTGTTTTGTAGGTTGATCAGGTCGTTAGGAGTCTTCTGGAAGTCAATCGGGTTGGCAAGCACATATTTCAGGTTATTACTTTCTTTTCTTGGTGAACCATCTTTTTGCTCGTATCAGCATTTAACAAAAAAACACCTATAGTACATACTACAAAAGAATATATATAATTTTCCTTATAATAATAATAATAATTTAATATTATTATAATTATTATTATCATCATCATCGTCGTCGAAATGTATTTAGGGAAACATTGGAAAGTAAAGGGGGCTAAAGCCCAATGGCACAATCTTGCTCTTTTTTTATTTTCTTTTTCTTTTTTTTTTTTTTTGTTTGTTGATTGTCCCACGTCGTTAGTGGAGAATAGACGTGAGCAAATGGAAGGCTTATAAAACCAGAGCCCTGAACGTTATTGATCACGCAGCAAATACGAAACTTTTCCTTTGTTTCTGTAGTTTAATATAAGAAGTAATGAATTTTTGCTCCGACTTTTTGCAAATACATGTTTTCTAAGAAAAATGTTTGATGTTCGCATTTAATGACTTGGTCAGATCTTAAACACATTGGTTTTAAACTTAAAAATTAGGTCCATGTCATCACAAAAATATGTCCGGCTTTAATAATAGTAAGGCGCTCTATTTTCTTATTTTCCAGCAAAATTGACCCCATAATTGTTTCCCATGACATGAACTTTCTTGGCCCATTATATCAAACACACTTAATTTCCACTAGTCACATTTATCTAACCAAAAAAAATACTGTCACAAAGATATCCTGTTATTTGTCATGAGAAACAAGTGAGATGTTTTCTCAGTTAGCAAGTAGCAACTAAAGATGTCTCCCACTAATAGATGGCCACATGGACTTATTTCTTTTGTCTTCCTTACAAAATCTTGAAAAAAATTTGTCAGTAACCGTCACACATGTCTTAATCTGTGTGAGGGCTTCTCTTTTTTCTTAAACTTGTTATTTTTTAACTATAAAAGGATCATTTTGAAAAAAAAAAATATCACTTGTATGTCATATTATAAAATTATATATATATTTAAAAACAAATTATTAAATGATACATTTAAGGCAAGGAGTTATAATTTTCAAAAAGAATTAATGGTTTTTGTTTAAAATGGAAATTAACATTTTAAAATCATAAATGATCATTGTATAAAAATAATAATCAATTCAAGATGTAAAGTAACACTTTTAGAATCAAAAGTAACAATAATAAAAAAAAGGTGAGTTTATTATTTTTTATTTACTTAAATACTTGACTAATATTTAAAATGATTTTTTTAAATGATGTTTTTATAGTTAAAGTAACAATACTGATGAAAAAATGAGTTTGTCACACAAATATTAATCTGTGTAACATTTACACATGAAACCGGCTACAAAATCTAATCTCATTCTTTAGTTTGGTACAATCCAATAAATCCCATTTAGCTTCCTCTATGTCTAACACGAGATAGTATAACTTGAAAAATAAATAATTTTTCCTATACACAAACTCAAAGAAAAATTTATGGGCAAAACATAATTAATAATTAAACAACTAAAATAAAAGTCTAAGCGAAAGTAAGCAAATAAAACCTTAAATATAAATAAATGGTTCTAAACAATGGAATTTTGGGCGTGAATCTATAAATATATAATGAGGTGCAAGTCTAAATGTAGTAAATTTGAAGTTTTCCCGCGCAAATCAATTTTCTAAGAATAGTAACTTGTTTAAATCTAGATTTTATTTTATTAAATTATTAAATCCTTAATGTATTTAATTCATCATTTAGAAAATTCCAAATGTATGGTAATATGGTTTATAAATTATTAACCAGAATTGATTTGTATCTAATGACAGATTTCAAGTTGATTTCAAATATGTGATTGACACTTTTTAGAAAATGACATATTAAAAGCTTATTAATATTAATAGTATCCTATTTAGTTTAATTTTGTTATAATTAATTAATGATTGTATATGCATTGATAATTTAGGATTTTATATTAATGGTGATTACATTTCTAAAAAAAAATAAAGAAGAATATGATGATGATGATGATGATGATGATAATGCGAATTAGAATATTATGAATGTTAATTTCTTTTCCTTTTATTATATTTTTAATAATTTAATCATTTAATATAAGATAATGATAATTTAAAAAACTTAATTATGAAAATAGTCTCATAATTTGGGGAACTTCTACGGTGCATTCACGTTACCATACTTCACATAGTGGGGTTTAATAGGAACCATTAGATTAAATTTAGGCTTTTTAGATTAAGAGATCTATGATTGTAAATGCAGGGGGTGGGGGGCATGGTGCCCTTAACGGCACTGTAGCTTATATAAAAGTTAAAATAAACTTGTTTTCTAGAATTTTAAATCTTCTATATAAGTACATTATGAGTTATTTTAAAAAATCTAAACATTTAACTATGAATTATTAATGAATTCAATCTAACATAAAAATATAATATTATACAGTAATAATTAATAACTATTAATTAGACCTTTGTACATTACGACATTAGTTGAGAATATGATATTATTGATTTTTTTAAGTACAAAATTAAAAATTATTAATGAATTCAATATAAATATTAAAATATGAATTATTTAATAATAGTAATGAATGAATAGAGACTAGTCATGGATTAAGATTGTGACAACTAATAAATTTTCCTAAATATGTAAATAAACTTATTAATGAATCTAATCTAAATATTAAAATATAAAGTTATTTAATAATAAAAACAATTAATAAATACTTATTGGACATTGGTACAAAGTACCAACATCTTTTGAATTTTTTGTTTATAGATTTAAACTAGGTAGTTATCACAAATATATTTTATATTTATTTTTGAATAAATCTCGTATAACACACAGTGTGAAACTAGTGTGTGTATTAATAAATATATATATATGAAGTCTTATTATATACTCGGTAGAGGCATATTACTTATTAAGACATAATAAATATATTTATTAATATTACAAGATATTTCACTACAAAAAAACAGCAGTTTTCCGAGGGAAAAACCGAGGCTAGTGTTTTCCCTCAAAAATTTTTGAGCGAGAAACCGAGGGACTACAAATTCACTCGGTTTTTTACGAGGGAAAAATATTCCCTCGTAATATCCCTCGAAAATACGACGCCACTATTTCCCGCCATAATTACCGAAAGAAAAATCGAAGGATTTCCGAGGGTACAAAGACCTCGGAAAATTCGAGGAAAATAAATATCCCTTGAAATTTTATTATTATTATTTTATAAAATTTACCCAAAACTGAGGGAATCTATATTCCCTCGGTTTCAAACCGAGGGACTAAGCCTTCCCTCAGTTTAAAACCGAGGGAAAAATAAACCCTCGGTATTTAAAAAAAAATTGAAAAAAATTCAACAAAAACCGAGGGAATATAGATTCCCTCGAAAATGTTTAAATTTAAAAAAATCGAAAAAAAATAGAAAAAAACAGAAAAATCATAAAAATGAAACCAATCCTATCATCTTAGGCACGTGGGGTGGTTTTGACCCGATTTGGATCGAAAAATACCAACGAGCACGCGTATCCAAACGTGTCGTGGGATTTGACCAACAACAAGATACGATCGATCGATGAACTCCTTCGGTTGGAAACGCGAAGCGACGAAGCGTCGTGATTTTGCCGAGGGGGCGAGGGGTGCGTCTCGGCGTCATGGAACCACGGGGTCGGGCGTCGATCATTTAGGATGCGTTTTCTATTTTTTCCGATTTTAAATAAAAAATAAATGGGGTGTAATTGTAATATTATATAAATGTAAGAGGAATTTTTTAAGCTCTTTCTTTATGTATAGGGAATAGATAAGAAGAAACCGAACCTCAAGGGGGGGGGGGGGGTGTAAATTTGAATAAATTTTTTAAGCTCTTTCTTTATGAATTAGGGGTTCCATTTAGTAATAATTACATAATTAGGGTTCAATTTAGGAATAATCAATTAATTAGGGGTTCAGTTTAGGAATAATTTTATAATTAGGATTCAATTTAG
>BMAC01000206.1:99340-115333 GCA_014905375.1 Phtheirospermum japonicum | reverse complement strand
TATGTAATTATTACTAAATGGAACCCTAATTCATAAAGAAAGAGCTTAAAAAATTTATTCAAATTTACACCCCCCCCCCCCCCTTGAGGTTCGGTTTCTTCTTATCTATTCCCTATACATAAAGAAAGAGCTTAAAAAATTCCTCTTTATGTAATTATTACTAAATGGAACCCTAATTCATAAAGAAAGAGCTTAAAAAATTTATTCAAATTTACACCCCCCCCCCCCCCTTGAGGTTCGGTTTCTTCTTATCTATTCCCTATACATAAAGAAAGAGCTTAAAAAATTCCTCTTAAGAGGAATTTTTTAAGCTCTTTCTTTATGTATAGGGAATAGATAAGAAGAAACCGAACCTCAAGGGGGGGGGGGGGGTGTAAATTTGAATAAATTTTTTAAGCTCTTTCTTTATGAATTAGGGTTTAAATTTTTTTTAAAAAAAAAACACAATTGAAAACAGGCTGCACAGCAGACAGGGCAAGGTGTCCACTATACTCCGGGGGATCTTTGAGAAGGATCTCCATCCCGCCGGGTGGTGCTATAAGGCGGTCCCTCAGGAGACTAAGGAGTTCTGGTGGTAGATGTTTAAGGTAATTATTATTTTCTGTCCAGATTTATTAATATTTACCGTAAATACACAATCATATGTATCAATTGAATTGTAATTATTGTTTTATTTTGCAGGAGGTTTGTTATTGAGACACGGAGGAGTATAGTGATCAGCAGATATATACTGTATTTTTTCCGATGATCGGGGAGATTTACAGGAGGCAGCTTAACGAGTATAAGAAGCATATTGCCTCCCATGGTGGTAAGCTGCCGGACTGTCTCCTCGAGGAGGTCTATAGGTAAACGATTCTATTATATGTTTTCTTATTAAATTAGGATTTTTTATTTATAACATATAATTTATATCGTATCTTATATATCATGCATTTCAACTAGGGCCTGGAAGGTTGAGTGGGATAAGCCCGAGAACAAGAAGAAATCCGAGCAGTGTAGCCGGAACAGGAGGAGCGAGCCTGCTGGGCCGGGTACTGGGATGTCGAAGCACACGGGGGGGCTAGATCTACTATCGATTATGCTTTGGATATTGTAAGTAATTTTATAATATAATAATATAATATTTATTTATTTAATTTTAATGTTAATTATCTGAAGATTCTATTTGGATACAGGAGCGGGAGACGGGTGAGCCGACTAAGTGCTACGGTCTTTTTGTACGTACGCACCAAAAGAAAGACGGCGCGTGGATCGATACGAGATCTAGTAATATTAATGTGAATCTCTTTCTTATTTTTAACTTATTCTTTGATTTTAACGTATAATTTTAATAACGAGTAGTATTTCAGGAGGAGTAGGAGCGACAGCTGACCCAGGAATAGGAACGTGCGTCTTCCCAGGAGGGGAGTAGCGAGGTTGACCAGGACCAGGTTTTCCTCGGCGTCGTCGGGTAGAGCAAGGGACGACATTACTGCACCGGCACGTATGGGAAGGTGGTGGCTACTACGAAAGGTTTATTCAAGGGCCGCTCTTCTTCCACCTCCTCCCAGGCTGATAGTACCCACGTCAGAGAGCTCAAGGCGCAGGTCCAGGCTCAGAGGGTGGAGATCGAGTCGATGCAGCAGCAATACGCCGAGTCTAAGCGACGACGTGCGGAGGAGCGAGAGGAGAATCCGGCAGCAGGAGAGATTTCAGGAACGGATAGATTCCAAGATGGCTGAAATGTATGCTCGTCTCCAACTGTATCCCCCTCTCCATCCATAGGACAGTTTGATTTTCATATAAACTTTGTTACTGTGTCGAATGCATGTAATAATTCTTAAATTCTCAAATATTTTTATAATAATTGGTTTATTTATTTGTCTTTTCATTAATGATTTTTTTCGAATTTTTGGGAATTTTAATAATTGAACAGGAATTAAAATAAAAATTGAAAATTAAAAATTATTAAAAAAATTAAAACCGAGGGGACAATCCCTCGGTAATCCCTCGTAAAAATCAAAAAAATTATTAAAAAAAACAAAAACCGAGTGGAAAATCCATCGGACATCCCTCGTAAATATCAAAAAATCGAGGGAATATTTTACCCTCGGTATTCCAAGTGAAAACACAGCTCTCGGTTTTCCAAGGGAATTCTCCCCTCGGTTTTCCAAGGTAAACATTCCCTCGATACCCTCGGTATACCGAGGGGAGCGTTCCCTCGGTTTTTCCGAGGGTTGCGCGGAGATTTTTTCGAGGGAATGTTTCCCTCGGAATTCCCTCGGTTTAAAAATTCCGAGGTCATATTTCCCTCGGAAAAAATTTCCGAGGAGGATTCTTCCGAGGGATTTTATCACTCGGTTTTGCCCAAAAGCGAGGGATTTTGCCTCAAATTCGAGGGAAAAATCCCTCAAAAATCTGCTTTTTTTTTGTAGTGTTTATTGTTCGATATCTAGCATAATATTTTTCAAATTATTGTAATGATTATCATTTAACGTATTTTATATTATTCTGTTTGGGTTAGTGTCAACCGTCAATCTCTAAACCCATTACTTTTTTAATAGGCAAAAATGCGTAAATGTAATAGTTTTCAAAAAAAATTGTGTTTTTAGGTGGAATGGCAGTGGGTTGTTTATTTAGTTGATTTCGCACACTAAGTATGCGAAACCTTGATTTTTAAGGTTTTTTTATTAAAAAAAGTTATTGTGATTTCGCACATTCAGTGTGATTCAACCATATTGATTTATGTTTTTTTTTTCTAGATTTAAACACGTGATTTCAGATTTTGGTATTTGATTATGTTGTTTTTGATATCATTCGGATGTTATTTATATCTAAATTGTGGACGATGTTATTTTCTCTGATGGTCAAATAATTGTTTTAGACGTTTATAAAATAATCAATTACTTCAAATTGTTCATGAAATTAATTTTTTTCCAAACTCATTATTATTTCAGATCTTTTAAAGAAAAGTGGACACTTTATGTTATTATTGTTCTAACTCCGTCAATGGCGAAAAATAAAATGATTAAGGTGACAAAAAGTATTGATACTCCAAATGGTCGAAAAGAGTTGATGATATTGTCGGAGCAAGGGTTTTTTTGTAACCGTTTTTGTTATTATCATTTATTTTAACATGTCCAATGAATTGTAGTGAATATTCATTGTCTATTATCGTCATTGGGGTCGGAGCGGACCGTGGGACATGATGCAAGAATTTGACGACAATCTTCCAGCATGAGCATTCGGTAATTTTCAGGTGAGCACAGGACAATAACTTTAAAACATAAATCCCAGTTCTATCATGATTCTAGGTAATTAATAAACTACCCTAAAGTTTAGTATAATTACAAAAAATGTAATATCTTTCAAATTTACAAATGACCCATTGAGGTTTAGTTTTATCCTGCAAAAGTGCACCCCAAATAGGAGTAAAGAGGGTGATACTTTTGTAAGCTAAACACAAACCAAGAGGCTTATTGTAGTTTTGATAGATAATCAAGTTTTTTAATAATCAAGTTAAACTTCAAGGGTAGTTTTTGAAATCAAGTCTAACAATGAGCAGATATTGTAAAATTTGTAAGAGTTTTGCAAGCAAAAGCAATTGCATGTTAGGACAGCAAAATATAAAAAAAAAATTTGGAGCAAAATATTAGAAGTGTTAATTGTGCTTATTGTTTGATATTCATGTGATTTGATGTTGAGGTAATTTTCTGTTTGTTTGTGTGTTTTTATTTTTTATTTTTGGCATTATGATTCGAAAGTGTTATTATTGTATGTGGTGCAGGTTTCAAGTTCGAACACATCCTCGCTTTTAAAATCTATCTCGTCTTGAAAGTTGAGCCTGTGTAGAACCTTATTTTGCAAAAAAGGACTTATAAAAATATAGAAACACTTGCTCGATTATCGGAATATATCTAATTTCTTCATATTCCTCTCTCTCTCTCTCTCTCTCTCTCTCTTCCTCCCTCCCTCCCTCCCTCTCTCTCTCTCTCTCACCACTTATTAGTCATGTTGAGAATATTATTTTGCTTATCTGAGCCTTTACCAGACTATTACAAGCCTTACCATGAGCACAAACAAAGGCTATAATAATAAAATAAACTTTTAAAATTATGAATCTTGTGTACAATAAAGTGTTTTATAATTTGCTAAGTAAATATTGTTCAGTAAATATCTTTTTATGAACTAGAACATTTTTTTAATACTATTCAGATTCTTAATAATAATAAGATGATTCATATTTTGGATTTTAAAGTGAAGAGTTTTTTTTTTGTTTTTTATAACTTTATATTTAATATCCATTTTTTGAAATTAATATTTTTTTTAATAAATATTATATTTTTATACTTTTTTTAGCAATGCCCGCGTAAACGCAGGTTCTCGAACTAGTATTATTCTGTTTGGGTTAGTGTCAACCGTCAATCTCTAAACCCATTATTTTTTAATAGGCGAAAATGCGTAAATATAATAGTTTTCAAAAAAAAACTGTGTTTTTAGGTGGAATGGCAGTGGGTTGTTTATTTAGGTGATCTCGCACACTGAGTATGCGAAACTTTGATTTTTAAGTTTTTTTTCTATTAAAAAAATTTATTGTAATTTCGCACATTCAGTGTGCGATTTCAGCATATTTTTTTTTTAAATGTATTCGCACCTTCGATGTGCGAATTCTAATTTGTAATTAAAAAAAAGGACTATTGTGATTTCGCATACTGAGTATGCAAAATATAATTTTTATTTAAAAAAATATATTGCAGTTTCGCATTATGAGAGTGTGAATCCTAATTTTTGTAAAAAAAAAATCAAAAATAGAAATCGCATTATGAGAATGAAAAATTCAATTTAAGAAAAAATTAAAAATAGCTTTCGCACCTTGAGAATGTAAAATTCAATTTTTAAAAAAATCAAAAATATCTTTCGCACCTTGAGAATGCAAAATTCAATTTAAAAAAATAAAAATTAGATTTAGTATTCTAAGAATGCGAATTCAGTTATTTAAAAAAAAATCGCACTTTTGACCGTCACAAGCATAGATCCAAATGAGTCCACCTGATCGATCCATATAACAATCACATGTAAAAAATTGCATGCAAAGGTCATTCAAGCTTCAAATCAATTCACAAGTGTCCTCTTTATTCTTTTAATTTATTTTTATTTTTATTTTTTGTATATCACTATCACTTTGATTTCTTCCTCTTTCATTCATTCATTCGAAACACAAAACACACAAGCTTCAAAAAATCTTTTGTTCTCTCATCTCATTTTCTCCCCAGAGACATAAGATTCTCTCATCTGATTCTACACTCGTAAGCAATTATTTAAGGTAATGTTAAAATGTTAATCCATTGAAATAAAATTTATTCTTATTTAATTTGTTATTTATGATTTATTTCTAGGTAATTAAATTGTTGTTTATATTAGTTTAGAAATATTTGTGTATGCATATGTAATAAAAGTTTTGTTTTCAAATTATTTATAACCAGTCAAATTATACTTTACAAATTGTTGATGTAACATGTCTATTTATTTTTTATATTTATGCATGACATATAAATTGTTTCTGAGATTGTTAATTATATTTGATGTTTTTTTTTATAAATTATTGCTAACTTTTTATAAATTATTTTTTAAATTGTTGTTTACTACCAGCTTGAAGTTAGCCTCAATTTCTAAACAATGGACAAAACTCAAGATATGAATAAATAAGACGTACTGCCCCCCTTTAATAAATAATGGACTAAACTATAGAATAGGACTTAGAAAAAACTGCAACACCATTAATATTATTACTTTTTTCTCTAATCTAGAAAATAAGGGGGAAAAATAAAAATTCAGACCTAATATATATAGCTTGAGGAAGCTTTAAGTTAATGCAGAAACTTTATGACGGGATTAATTAGGAATAATATCATGATCTTAAGAGCTAGAGATTTTAAGAGCCTCCATTTTTATAAATCTTAATTGAATTGAAAAATTAAATTAAATTAAATTTAAAACTATGAATTATTAAGAATCGATTTAAGAATATTTTTTAAAAATTAAATAAAATCACAATCGTACTTTAAGATTTTTGACAAAAAATTAAAATACAAAAATAATTTTGAGATAATAAATTACAAATCGCACACATATTGTAAGATTTTAAAAATTGCAAACATAAGAATATTTAAAAAAATTAAAAAAAATCGCACACATATTGTAAGATTTTAAAATTCTTAACAAAAAAATTAAATTCATGAATTGCACACGATTCAAAAAAGACTTAAATAATTAAATTACAAATTTTAAGAAATTAAAACTAAAAATCGCACACATAGTGTGCGATTTTAAGATATTGAAATAAAATTAAATTGCAATCGAACACTTAGTATGCGATTCGAAATATTTTTATAAAAAACTAAATTATAAATTTTAAAAAACTAAAATTAAAAACCGATGCTCGCCATTTTCTAAAAAAATTAAAATACCTAAAATTAAAAAGTAAAATTAAATTAGAAAATCTAAAACTATTAAAATTAATAATCACATGATTTCAATATATTAAAAATATAGTAACTATTCGAGCATTTCTTTTTTTTTTTTAATATTTGACATTTTTCAAATCTATTAGCAAAAATTGAATTTCATGTACGACCAAAAATTGTGCCAAATTCAACATCCATAACTATAATCTATATTTTATATATTCATGATTCTAATCACTCTATAATTAAAAAAATATTAAATTAATAATATTAAATACAACAATTTTGGAAGTTTTCATATTTTATATGAAAAAAGCATGTTAATTAATATAAATTATATAATACTTCGTATAATAAATTATAGAAGTGATAAATCGTGAATTCTAATATTTAGCGATGTGCTTAATTGTTAGGATATATAGAGAATGTCGTTGAATAGTCGTGTATTTTGGCAACCAAATTGTGCAAAATGGTTACGAAGTGAGGTATGACCGCCAGACAATTGCTTCTAGAAGGATTTCTAGTCAAACAAATTTTGAGGAGTTGACCGATGTTTTGTTTACAGTTACGTAGAGTAATGTAAATGAAGTAGTTTTAAAAGTCTCCGCTAAGTTATGTTATAATAACACGTGTGGTATTGTTTCAATTGCTAATGAGCAAGATTTATGGGGATTCTTAGATTCATCCTTAGGTCTAGACTTTCTTGAGCTGTATGTCAAATCTGAGCCTCGAGGTGAAAATGTCAACACACTTGCCTCGATAGATCATGATTATTATCAATATGCAGAGCTTCTACTAGATGAAAATGTGTCTAGTATACCTATATGCACACAAGAGTTTTCAAATGTCATTAATCAGGAGCATGACATAAATACTTGGGGCTCGGGTCATGATAATATTTTAGAGAATGTTATAGGAACAGATGATACACGCGTTGTCGATCATTTTGGGTCATACTCGCCTCTTAGTTCTGAACCCGGTGAATTGGGAAGCGATACTAACTCTGACAATAGTGGCAACGATGATGACCATGACGATGGTGTTGATGCGCATGGCGAGTTTGAGGATCATGGGGCTGCCCAACATTTTTGTGCGTCCTACTGCCATAAATCATAGATCGACTAAAAATCTTCATATGAGTCATGAAATCTCATTTTTTTGATTCCACCTACTCAGATGTACCAATTGACTTCATTGGGGCTCTTAAGCCCTTGAAGATTTACGATTTTCAAGAAGGTGTCCTGACTAAGGGAATGCTTTTTAGAGATAAAAAACATTTGAAGAGTGCAGTGAAAGACTATCATGCCAAATGGGTGAAACGTGTGTTTAGAGTGGTGGAAATCTCACCAAAAGTGTGGAGAGTTATGTGTAAGTCGATTTTTCCAGGTGTGTCTTCTCAACAGTGCGATTGGTTTTTGAGGGCGAGTTACAGCAAAAGACATGCTATGTGGATGATCACCAAATTAGGGCCTTCTCACGAATGCCAGATGCATCCAACCGAATTAGGTCACAAAATCTGGATAAATATTTTATTGTTGATACTTATCATGACAAATTTGTTCAACAAGTGATCAAGGACATATACGGTTATCTTATTACATATGATAAAGCATGGCAGGCGGTGAAAAGAGCACGTGAGAATGTTTATGGTACTTGGGAGACGCCGTGTCAATTTTTACCCAAGTATATGCAGGCCTTGCCGAAATATAATCCTGATACAATCATTGAGTGGAAACACAAAAACCTTGAGAACTTTGCCGTCATGATGATGCACTATGTATTCTGGACATTCAAACCATTTATTGATGCATTTTCCCATTGTCGCCCGGTTCTTAGTGTGGATGGTACACACCTGTACACAAAGTACATATATAAGATGCTTATCGCGGTGACATTAGAAGCAGATCAATGATTATTGCCCTTGGCTTACGCAATCGTAGACGAAGAGACTTCTGCTTCGTGGTCTGGTTTTCTTCAAATGGTTTCTAGACACATTATTCAGGATAGAGAGGGTGTTTGCCTCATATCATATCGTCATCCAAGAATTATCAGATGAGACGGATCAGATGATGTGGACTAATACGTTAGGGGTGTTGTACTTACTCTACTTGCTATCATGGTGATGCCTGACTCGACAGGTGACTCTGCATCATTGTTATACCTATGGTTATTAGAGGATTTCAATACAGCAATGAAGTACAGTTGGGCTAGTGCTCATTGGCTACCTTATATCGGGAGTTATGCACTGCATCAAGCGCTAACAAGTGTGTAATGGGGGGACCGTGTTTATTACTACAGATATGGGCTTGGTCTCAGATTACCAATGTAGTTCCTCAGAGAGTGCTCTCTATGGTTCAACTACGCCGTCTGTTTTTAGATGAAGAAAATGTGGATGCATGGCCCTTGCCTCCTTATGGTGCACGTTGGATGCAGTTCTACAGGTTCACACACACCGCGAGTTACTCATTGCGTATCAATCGGGATATTATGGACCAATTACTACCGTACCAAGTTTATATTCATTTCTAATGTTTTAATTCTATAATCTCACACACTATAGTGTCTAATGTATTCTTTCATAAATCTCAGTTTGTGTGGGAGACATATGACATGGGGTCGGCGGATATTACATCTCTAGGGACACGTTGCCATACTGACTTGTGTAAAGTTCAGTGTCATTTGATCAATTTTGCTATAGTGGAGTTCCACTTTCCTAATCGAGTGTTGAGACAATTTGGTATGTGCCAAGACATGCCTGAACACTTGTCTGCTGAACAAGTAGTATTACATGGCATTACTCGCGCAGGTCGGTCCAAATTTGATTGGCTAGAGTACCACTCATCTTGGGTGACCTATTAGAGAAAAGCGTCTGAGACTATGTTCGAAGGTATTCCTATTGGTGATGGTAGACCGACATGAGATGGATATGACGATTTGTACGATTGCATCACTCGTCATATGATTACTCCGTGTAATTACCGCGTGACAAATGGGTACCAACCTATGGACAGTGCATCCCGGTATGCCATGGTACATATGGTCGTATTAAATGTTAATATTTTCATATATGCAACTCGAGAGATTATTTAATGATACTTTTATTAATTCCAGATTACTTGTTTTGATCATTTGTGAACGATTGTTCGGGATGTTAGTCTTAATGATGAGGATTCTATTGATCTCCTTCGACATGTGTTTTTGAAAGAATCAACCGAAATACGACAGCTCCTGCATTTGCCTCCATTACCAGCTTTTTTGTCTTCCTACGAGACTATTCCACACCACAACACAACTTCTAGAGGTAGCAAAAAGTAGAGATCTCATACAAGCACAACTTAAACATCTCCCCCCTCCTCATATAATGAAGGTTACACCACATCCACGCATCAATATTATCAAGGTAATTAAGTTCTCAGTACTTTATTTTTGTAATTATGGACGAACATACATACTTATTAATATTATTCAATCAAAATTAAGGGCCATCCACTTCGACCTACCAACCGCCCTTCGATGTGTCTAGCACTCCAGGATACTATGCGCCTTCAATGGGGCAACCTGCTGCATATAACTCATTTACTGGATTACTCCAATCTGGTATGAACTTGGGGTACCCGACAGCTGCACAAAAGCACCTAGGTGGTTTGAACGTCCTAATGTACATACATCTAGGTCCCACATACCATATCCTAACAGTGAGTTTGGGGGAAGTTATAGAGATGTGAAAATGAGTGACTCAGATACAACTGGCTCCCCGCAAGGACAACCCTACCCGCAAAGACATCCCTATTACCTTCGTACAAGTATTAAGCTACAAAGATGTGGCACAGGAGAACATCTTGGACACTAATTTAATAATGTTCTATTAATGCTATCTGCATGTTATCCATTTTAATTATGTAAGTGATTTTGTGAAACTATTTTCGTATTGTGTAATTTGTTTTAATTGTGTTGAAGTTTCTTAGTGTGTGGATTACTTTTAAGTTTCTATCATTCAGTAGTTATCAAATATATAAAGCAAACGAACAACCATTATATAACAAAATAAAAATTACATTTTCCAAGAAGTAGCAGAGGTGATTGGGCAATATAAATAATTGATATGTATTTGCTGATGAATTTTCCATCATTGGTTCCACAACATATTGTACCGAATGACAGGACAACACAATTCATGAAAATACGAGTTGTTTAATTATTCAAGTGAGTAGGCAACACAATGGCACAACAATTGTAGTAGGCAAAGCTGCATTTCATTGATGTGTGTGTGGACAACAATTTTTAGTGTTCTCTTACATATTGTAACGGATGACAGGACAACACAGTTCATGAAAATACGAGTTGTGCAAGTGAGTAGACAACACAATGGCACGACAATAGTAGTTGGCAAAGCTTCATTTCATTGATGTGTGTGTGGACAATATTTTTTAGTGTTCTATGACATTATACCAGATGACAGGACAACACAATTCTGGACATGAGAAGACGTTTGAAACAAGTACAATAATGCAATGCAATGTAATGTATTTTTATGCACACTGAGACTAATATGCACACTTCACAGTTATATTACGCATCTATATATATGTACACACAGAAAAACCTACCTACCAAGAAATATAAACTATACTATCTAATAATGGCTAACTTTGACGAAAATCATCCAAATGTACTAAAAATATACAATAATTACTATGATCATGCACTCACCCCATGGACCACGGAGATGGAACAAGTCATTTTGGAATTTTTAATAGCTCAGAAAGAAAGTGCTGAAAGAGGTGCAAAAAAAGCGTATGTGATCTTGAGCGTCCCGCAGGTAACCAGAGTCATTTCATGATTTCACCTACTATTCCATAAATTTACGACAGGATCGAAGAAATGGAGATGGGCTTCGGTTGGTGGAAAGCAATACTTTCTGAGGATGGTGTTTTTTTGGATGAAGAGCGTGGATTGATCTGTATTGATACCACTATCAATAATAATATCTATCCAACCTATGTAAAGTCCACACATCTGTCTATGAATAATTATGTTGTTTGTGTTGGTTTTATTTAAATTACTAACCCTTTTTTTAATAAAGGAATACGGTAATGATGCATCACACAGATGTTATTTGTATGACGTGCCACCATTGTGGAAGAATATGGAAGCAACTTTCAATTGATGCATTCTCAATGTATTAGTACTCAAATGTGTAATAAAATGGGATCGAAATGACCTTAGTCTGAGTGTGCAACTATGTACTATGTTTAATTTGTAATGTTTGAATTTATAACGTTTGTTGATTTTTATTTAATCAAATGTGTAATCTTTTGTTTTTCCTTTATTTAATAAAATTATTTATTTAATGTTTATCAAGCCTTGATGGTGACAAGACTACACATTAATCAATAGGTTTTTCAACTTTTGCTGTGACAATACCTGACATTATTCCATACTTTTTCAACTTTCTCTGTGACAAGACTACACATTGTAACTCATCTATAAATTTTGAATATTGGACAAGATTTTTAAAACACAATTCACTTACACCTTTGGTTTTCTCCACCATCTGGATATTCCCATAACAACAAGAAAAAATGAGTTCCAATCAGCCTAACAATGTACCAAATTTTGATATCGAAGAAGATTTCTTTTTCTACGTTAGAAATTTAACCGAGTGGAGCATCCATATGGATACTAAGCTGGTTGAAGACCTCCGTGAGAATAAGCTCAATGGTGTCTACGATCCCAAAATAGGATTACGCAACAATATCACGTGGATCTTATTTGACAAAATCAATGTTACGTTCGAGAAAGACTTCACAATAGACGATATAACCGCCCGAGTTGAACTTCTGGAACAACGATACAGGTATTTTCATATGATGTTGGGAAATGAGCATTCTACTTGGGACCATGAGACCAGCAAATTGCAAGCGCCAGAATGGCTTGTACATTTTTGGAATGACGTGGCAGGCGATGCTCAGTTTACTGCTGCATATCTAAAATATGGAGAACCTTTATTCGGTTTGATGGATTTGGTATTCAATAAAAATTATTTGAATTTCATTTGTCAATATCACAATCTCATTGTAAATCCGCCATTACGAATGTGATCACATATGTAATATCAAATTGTTGTAATTGTTATATTAATCTTATTGTATTTTAATTTGAAATACATTTTCTTGTAATTTTAAGACATTATTATGATATGCACTTGTATCAAATATTTGTTATTCTTTTAATTCAAATTGTCAATAGAAGATCACATAGACATTTTAGTTTTGAAAAATACAAGCTAACACATCAATACTTCCACTCAAATATCAAAAATAAGGAATACTGTTTATATTAAAAGTCATAAAATTATGTTCCTTCAAACTTGATCAAAAGAAGAAGACTTACAGTAAATTGGAAAACAAAAAAAAAAGGAAAGGAAAGGAAAGAAAAAAAGAAAAAACCATAAAAAAGTGATTCATTTGAGCATCCAAAAACCCGTTCTAAGTTCGTGCGCTGGTAGTTTTGCAATTTCTTCAAATCTTTCAATGTTTCTAAAAAATTTAAATTGAGAACCAACATTGAACTTAATACGGGCAAATAGATCCATCAAATGATTTTTTACATTTGACTTCGTTGTCCATGGGCAAGTAGAAGGTGGAGATTTTCTTAATTGGAAAATATTATTTCCAAACTTATGACTTATTCCTAAAATGGTCGATCTCTCAATGTTCTTTTTCCAGTTTTCAACTAACTCTTTCATCAAATTAGGACCATTTGATTTTTTTACCCTTACATCGCAGCTCACATAGCAAATGCATGCCTCTTCCTGATCATCTTTGTTTAAAGTATTTACCCAATCAACTCCTCGTGTTAAATGGTTACGATCAACATTTTTAAGGCAATTATAGGCTTTTAAATAAAGCATGTGGACCCACACTACTGCAGAACAGTGTTTTTACGGCGGTTTTTTGGGACATTTAACGGCGGTTTTTGAACCGCCGTTATATCGATCGCCGTTAAAATTTACGGCGGTTCCATAAATCGCCGTAAAAAAGTAGGATTTAACGACAGTTTTTTAAAGCATTAATGGCGGTTCTATAACCGCCATAATATAGACACTTTTTACGGCGGTTTTTGAAACGCGTCGAAATTATCACTTTTAACGGCGGTTCTTTAAAAATATCTTTCTAGAAAGTCTGTTTTTCAGAACTTACATTTTACGGCGGTTCTTGAAAACACCTTCTAGAAAGTAGTAGGAAAATTAAAAAAAACAAAAGTAGGTGCACCAATTTTTAGAGATTCACTATTTTTATCACTTTTCTCATAAACGTCATCACTCAACTATTAAATAATTCAAATTACAACCAACACAAGAAGTTATCACTTAAAAATTATCTATTGATGATATTTTAGTACTTGATAGGAGCGATAATGTCAAGCTGGGCGCCAAGCTTCTCCTCGGCAACCTTCTCACCTTTAACTCTCAGTTTCGTCAACCTCCCCGCGGGCCCGACGGCCGAGATGCGGCCTGCAAATACCATAATCCATACTCAGTTTTATTAACAAAAAAAAAAACCATGTAAAACAAAAGGACTACGAAAATACCAAAGAATCAGTTCAAATATTCTAAAATGTTGAAATGATAAACTTTTTCAATTCTAATTGATCAACTTTTATCATTATTTTCTACATAGCTATGTCACCAAATAAATAGGTCCATAAGAACAACACTTCTGAGTATTATTATTAATCTGGCCAAGACACATATAAGGCACCTCATACTCATCCGTTGATCCAAGCCTTTTAACATTGCACTTCCTATCATACCTGCAACCATATTGCAGTAATCAGCTAGCAACTAACACAGTTAACAACATAAATTAAATTAAAGCCCCTGATTACAGAATGGCCCGACTGAGAGCAAATAACTAAGTTGAACACATAAGATATGCACATACAGGACAACTAGATACAAATAAATACATAAGGAAAGTAATATCTAATGAAGGTAACAGTTCTACATGCTTTCCATATGACAACAGACTTGTGTTAATTTTAATATGTAAATGAAGTTAAAAACCTTAAACTATGTTTAATTAAAAAAAATACCCTAGAGGTCGACACTTCTTACAAAAGAACCCATTTTAATATTTTTACTATTTGTTTCTGTTTGTAACACCTTAAGTGGGCATTTGTAATTTTGAAAAATAGTTTAATTCTTTAGTAATTAAGCTGCAAAACCTCAAAGGGCAGTTTCTGTAGTTTAACCGTTAGGACAGTCATGCCTTCTAAGATAACAGCCATCGACAATTCATTTTGTGAATTCAATTCGGAAAAGACTTGAATTCTCTGGAAGAACACGCCTCGTGATTTCAACTCTATTTGGAATCTTATACCGATACAAACAAAAAGCAAACTTGGCATAGTTTACTTACACTTATTTGAGCTTCAAAATCTTGTCCAGCTTGAATATGTTTTTCAGGACCTCTTCTTCCATCTGCGCATGATAATCTGTTGTTGATACCCTTCACATGGTTATGCTAGAATGCAATACGTTCAAGAAAACCAGTCAGAACCGTAATAAAAAAATACCAATAATAATAATAATATTAATAAAATCAGCTATGACTTCTCAAATATTCCAAATCGGCTATATGCAAAATATATACGAAGGCACTACTTTCATTTATTTATTTTTAGAAAGGCTAAATCTTTGAGGTAGTTTTAAATATCACACACACACACACACACACAAAGGAAACTTATTAAGTGAGTCGAGATAACTCGGATCCAAAAATATGTTTACATACCAAAGGCGATGTCGGTTGCAGGCAGTGAGAAAAACCACAAAACCATTACGAATGCTCCGGAGAGCACGAAAAATCTGATTTAAAAAAAAACATGAGATTAAAAACCAAAACATGCTAAACTCCAATCAGAAAATGCAATTTCACAACAAATCACCTTCGAGAAAAGGTCAATCCAAAGCGAATGCCACATCGAGACCTCGTACGAGCTAACTGTTGACTCGACCTCTCTGGTGAAGTTAAAGATGCTGCTCGCAAATAGCCACAAATCTCCAACCAAATCATATACAAACGTACACAAGTAAATCACAAGGCTACAAACTCTAAGAACTAGTCGAATCGAAGCATAAAGAATTTCCCATAGAACCCAAAATACAGGGTATATAATAGATGTCGTTGCAATTCAAGTATTCAACACAATACGTTTAAAACAAAAAATTGCAATGTCGTTTTTTTTTTCTTTTCAAAATTTAAACCAAAAATGACTTAACTTACCAATATTCCATATAAGCGCCAAAATGTACCATACCAGCAGCAGTAAAACCATTAAGCAAAAAACAACTCACATGCAAAAACCAAAATCTTCAATCAATCAACCTCTTTTGAAAATGAGTTCAAAAAATACATATCAGGTATACATAACACATCAAACAAAAATCAAATTAAGACCATTAACTCCAATTCAAAAGCACAAACCCACTTTGTCAGCAGTCCATGGTCCTTTCTTAAGTCCCACTTTGTCACAACAAGGTTTT
>BMAC01000206.1:82140-99206 GCA_014905375.1 Phtheirospermum japonicum | reverse complement strand
GAATACTTTTGTCTGTAAATACTATATATATATATATATATATATATATATATATATATATATATATATATATATATACACACACACACACCATAAACTGCACAGTGCACAAAACTCAGGTCCACTCTTGTGACCCACCAAACAAAAAAAGAAAAGTACCAAATTAAAAATTATAATAGAAAATTAAAAAAAGATAACAGGAAAAGGACAAGGGCAAAAAAAAGGCCATGAAACATTCTTAATAAATAAAGAGGAAATAAATATGAAAGATTAAAATATTAAACATTACCTTGAATAATTTCTCGAATTAAAATGGCGAGCAAAGCAGATCCAAATTTCTTAAGGGTAGAGAGGAAATAATATGAAAGCAAAACAAAACTTTGAAGCTGGAGTGGTTCTAATGAACATGAACGAATGGCAATAATAAATAAAGAGGCACACGTAATTTGAAAGACTGGTGCATGAAAGACGTTTGCATGCCGATACACTGATAATTGCATGCAAAGCTGATACAATCTTATCACGGGTTGTCATTTGGAATTATTCATACACTTTCACGTGAGCACAAAGCGAATTTTATTTTATTATTATTTTTTTAATTTGAATTCGCACATTTAAGGTGCGAAAGCTATTTTTTATTTTTTTTTAATTGAATTTTGCATTCTCAAGGTGCGAAAGCTATTTTTATTTTTTTAAAATTAAATTTTACATTCTCAGAATGCGATTTCTATTTTTGATTTTTTTCAAAATAAAAATTAGGATTCGCATTCTCAAAATGCGAAACTGAAATAAAAAAAAATAAAAATTATATTTCGCATACTCAATATGCGAAATCACAATAATTTCTTTTTTAATTACAAATTAGAATTCGCACATTGAATGTGCGAATCCATTTAAATAAAAATAAAAATGTTGAAATCGCATACTGAATGTGCGAAATCACAATAGTTTTTTTTAATAAGGTTTAGAATTCGCACATTGAAGGTGCGAATCCATATAAAAAAAAAACTTAAAAATCACGTTTTCGCACACTCAGTGTGCGAAATCACCCAAATAAACAACCCACATTCAACTAAAAACACAATTTGTTTTGAAAACTATTATATTTTTGCATCTTAACCTTTTTAATACCATTCATACGTATTTTGCTCCATTTAATTTGTAATATCCTTTTACAATATATTGATCTTTTAATATCAAACTTTTACACATTTTATTATATTATTACAATCGTGCATCGCATTCAGTACCTTTAATCACTATCTAAGGAAACTCTCCAGTTCCTCTGAAATCATCGTCTCTATAGAGAAAGAAAAGGTCTAAAATGAAAGGAATTAGTACGAAAAGTTGTAAATTACCGTTCAACCTCTTAATCTAATTATTTGCCACCCAATAATTATCTGCAGCTCGATCAACATCCCGTCTACACGCTACCCCCAACCATTTATTTGCCTCTTTGATTAGACCTCATTTAATCTAATCTAACTCGATCTGAATCCTTTCAAACTCTGTCCAGGCGCTAGGCCAAAACTACATGCAGCTTGGCACACACCATTTTTTTTTTAAGTAACCTGGTTGGTTGTGTTTTCTACGTGCGCCAAAATGTAACATTGGTTGATTTCTCTGGAAGTGGACTTTAAAAAAAAAAAAAAGAGAGAGAACCAAAAATAAATAAAGAACGAAAAAGAAAATGCAATTGCTTTGTTCATATATACACCAAATATAATCATTCGTGTGCGATTGAAACAAAAATCCAAAAGCAGATGGAAATTTCTGCATAGCATGTTTGAGATATGTGGTCAAGGTGCCATATATATAATTTAGATAGTAATAAATTAGTTTTAATATCTAATTAAATTTAAACAATTAATGAATTTAACTAGTAAACTTATTGTCAGTTAAGAGTTGATTTAAAAATAATAATTACACACACATTGATAGAGTGTGTGTAGTATTTGTTTTTCTACTTAATCTGCTCAAGAGATATAACTACTCAAAATATGACTATTTCTTTCTTCGCCGATGAAACCCCATCAAAATTATTACCAATACATCAATACAAATATGTGTTGTGTGATTAAGAACGTCTAGGAGAAATAAATTAGATATATTCTATTTTTTAACAATGGACAAGAATCGGGGAAGGACATGGTTTCTCGCGGTTATTCCTAATTGATTAATTGTTTAATTTATTGGGCAATATTTTTGTTAAGTGAAAATCATGAAATTCAAGATACGATACATATAAATTTGTGTTATGAATTATGCACCTGCTTACATGTCGTATCAAAGTCCATATTTTTATGAACTCATGATTTTCGATTAAGATAATATAATGTTAAGTTTATGAGTTTTTGTGTAATGTGTCGGCTGCAAATTATGTTCTCACAGTTAATCAAGTTTTTTATTTATCCCAACATAATGGGATTTTGTTTTTGCATTATTTTAATTTCAATTTGAAAGAATTATATTACGGTCACATATATAAAAAAAATTAATATTATAATTATAAGTATCAAATGATTATAATTTTTTTTATTTGAAATAATTAAAAGTGTGAAATAATAAAGACATGATAAAATTAGTAAAATAAATTTTAATTTTTATGGAGAAAGTAAAAAATTTAAAATAATTTTATTTTTAAAATGTAAATATGACAGATAGAATAAGAGATGAAAGTTTTTAAATTACAACAAATAAAACAGGACGAATTGAGTAATATTATTTGATGCTTATCTTATTAGTTTATTATGCTTTTCTTTATATATTTTTAAGTGTAGCATGAATATATTTGGGCATAAGATTATTCTAAGTACGATAAGGCAGTATAGACTGATGATTCTAAGACCGATTATAAATATTTTATTTTGTAGTTACATAATGTGTATCACTTGTAATTAAATGATGCAATTATAATTTAAGTATTAAATCTGCGTGGTCAATTACATAAACATATTTATGTGTTTTCTTTAGTGATATATATGTTTAGACTAGTCTTATCTAAAAAATAGCATGCTTTCAAGTTTATGAGATAGATGGTCTAGTTAGTCAGTGAAGTGGCTTGACTGTGATTTATCTATTTGCATAGTATTTATTATTAAATTTGAGTTATATATTATGAATATTTTTTTAGTCAAAGTGATCAAATTAAAAGATTTATTATAAATGTCAACTTAAACTGAAATTTAATTACTCATAATTATGTGATGCTTTAATAAAAATGATATTATGATATAATATTATGTAAATGAAGTTCATTGATTTTCAAATGTTTACGATCCACCTAAAGGTAGATCAATTATTTTATAATCAAAAACATGATTGTGGTTAATTGAAATAGCTTATTAGATGTGTTAGCATATACAAAGATAGCGAACATGTTTAGTTAAAATATATTTAATTATTAATTATTTAGAATTTAGCATTTATCATACCTTTAATATATTATATTGTTGGATCATCCAAATGAGAACTTCAACGTACATTATTGTCTCTATTCTTGAATCAGAATTATGTAATCTCAAAGAGTTAATGCACCAATCAACTCTTTTAATTGTAGTACTTACTCATACTTCTCTTCTTTTGCATGCTTCGCATGTTCTTATGTTTAACGGGTTTAACTATTCCAAATAGTGCGAGCAAATCTAATTTCACCTTGTTATTTTGGATCTTGACTTAGCACTTCAAGTGGAAAATTCTGCTACTATTACTGATACTAGCAGCGACACTGAAATATATGTCCATAATGCTTAGGAAAGAATGAATAGACTTAGCCTTATATTATACTTATGCGAATGAGTATATCAAACAACATCAAGTCTACTCTCCCCCAAACTGAAGATTATTAAGGATTTCACGAAATCGGTGGGAGAACACTCCAAACTGTTGATAAGTCTCTTGCTGAGACATTAATAACTACTTCAACTACCATGAAGTTTGATGGTTCTCGTAGCATGCATGAGCACGTCATTGAAATGACAAACATTGCAGCAAGACTTAAGTCCTTAGGGATGATTGTGGATGATAACTTCATGCAGTTCGTTTTAAATTCACTGCCCTCTGAGTATGGTTCGTTCTAAATGAACTATAAAACAATGAAAGATAAATGAAATATAAATGAACTTCATGGTATATTAGTTATGGAGGAAACACGGATTAAAAATCAAGGAGATCGTTTCGTTAATCTCATTATAAACTATGGAGCTGGTAAGAAAGTCAGAAGAAAGAAAGGAAAGGGCAAGCATGGACAATTAAAATTGAATGAGTTGAAGTGATCTCAAATGCACTACATTCTACAAATGTTTAAGGATCGCCAGTAAGACAATGGGACGATCGTAGTGAGGTGAGGTGACTCAAGTTGAATCTCTCGAGGAAGACTAATCGCAAGCGATTTTTATGTTTGAATCACGAAAAAAAAAAATACAAAGCTACACTAAACACACGGTCAATTTTCGAGTTTTGAGTTCTTAACAACTAAGACAATAATTTAAATTATAAGAAATGAAGTTAAAGACTTTGAAAAATTGATAAAACGTGGGTCTAGGGTTCTAAACTCGTCTCCACTATCAATTAGCAATTTATAGAACAAATCGGGGTTGTCAATTTTTATTCTCAATTAAACACCTGATATTTATCAATTGATGGTTCTAAACTCATTTAGGCCTAGACCTATAACCTACAATCATCAAGAAATTCAAAAACATAAACTTAAAGTAAGCATGAACATAATTAATCCAAATAAGAAAATCATAATCAAAAATAGTAAAATCATAATCTCATAATTAAAATACAAATAAATTAAAACAAAGTATGGAGGAAAATTATATTTAAAATACAACTAGAAAGTTAAAGAAACTACAATGGTTGTATATATCTTAATCATGAATCTAGACTACAATAACAACTAAGTGCAAGAAAATGACTAGTTTGGCAAAACCCATCTACTTTTCACTACCAACTTTCTACACTATGCTAAAAGGGGAAACAAGCTTGAAAATAAGAAAGAAGACAACAATGGAGGAAAACTCAAGTTCATAGGATAACAAGAAAACCTTAACATTCAAACTACAGCCCATACACAAGAGAGAAAACTATTTCAAACATTCATGGAAATTGCAAAGAAAAACAAGAGAACGAGAACTAGAAACTACCCTAAGTAGAAATCTTCAAATCTTCAAATCCAAAAGAGAGAAAGTTCCACCAAGTACAATAAGTTAATTCACACAACCAACTAAACTAACAAGTATTAAATTTAAGTTCTACAAGCTAAGCTAAGCTACTAAGGGTTTTATGCTTGAAGATGCAAAATGATGAAAACAAGAAGATAAGGTAGGCTTGGGACTCCAAACCCTTAAGGGTCAAAAAGTCTCTTCAAATCATATGGGTTTGTGGGTTTAAATAGGTTAAATTAGAGGCAAAATAGTAATTTTACCCAAAATGGCCTTCCATCGATCGGTGTCTCTTCCATCGATGATGTGTCGATCAGAGAATGCAGTTGACGCAGGGAAAATGGTCACGTGTCGATAGCGCATTGATTGTCGATCGACGGTGGTGTGAGAATATCGACCAGTCGGTCGATGCGGGCGGGAGCAACACATCGATTGGTCGTCAATGAGTTTGTCGATCGATGATTGTGTTTCATAGGTTTGGGTAATCTTTTCATCAAAACAAGACGGTTGTGATCCTCGGGAATGCGCTTGGGCTCGCTCGACTATCATAAAACCAAGAAAAATAAAATAACATAAAAAACTAAAAATACAAAAAAGTTATGAAAATTACTAAAAAGATGACAAAAGTTACATAAAGTGCAAAAAAGGAAAAACAAGACAAAACACGATTCAAACCCGACTAAAGCACACAAAAATACAGAAAAAAAATACACAAATGTGTACGAATCAACTCCCCCATACTTTTCTTTTGTCTTGTCCTCAAACAAAATTGAGCCTAGACATAGACAATGAAAGTCTAACCCTCGGATGAATAAAAAACTAATGCATTCAAATTATTCGAGGAGTTATGCATTAAATCAATCGGAAACTTGGTAAAAGGATGACACAATACATTGATATAAAAGATTTAGACTCCCTTCCACTAAAAGTTACGAGTTACCCTTCATGCAAGTCACCATCCATGCCTCGATCAAGACCTATCCACGCTCAAACCACTAAGTCGGCACCCTACTAGCCCAATCATCTATGCACCACTTTAAAAGTAAAATCTAAAAAATATTTTAAAAATGCGTACAGGGGTTGCGAATTATTATATATATATCACTTGTACAAGGATTTCATTTCTTGTACCTTTTTTTCTTTTCTTTTTTTTTTCTTTTTTTTTCTTTTTGAATTTTTTTTTATGTATCCATAAAGGTGAGGTACTAGTAGAACACATTATTTAAAACATAAAAATGAGAGATCATTGATTCTGATCACTTGTTGCTAATTGCAACTTACAACATTTATCGATAAGCACTTGGAGTTTCTTATCTCCAAAAATAAAACAAATAATTTACAAAAATCCCTATAGAGGGCATTTAAAAATGGGACTAGTAGAGAACATTTGACTCTTGGAACAAATTGCACGAATACAACAAGGCCAAAACTTCATAAGTTTCCTACACTTCATGTCCCACAATTACACTACTGTCGAACGAAAGTCTAAACAACCTACTCTAAGCATCTAACCACATCACTTTGTCAAGGTTCCAACCAATATAAATCCATAAGATTGAAATCATAACCACAAGCAAGCATATAATAGAAATTACTAAACAAGGACGAAGTCACTGACACTCTTAAACCATGCAACGCCCACATTGCACATAAATCAAGATAAAATGTGATAAAAGTTAAGGGAGAGAGATATGTCCCTATAATCGTGCTTGGGATGATGAATCGAGTGTGGATGAAACCACGGGGTGTTCGAGACAAGAGGAACCTACAAAAAGGGTGAGTGGGGAAAAAAAGACTCAAACATAAAAGAAAACCATCAAAATATACAAAAGAAAAAATATTTTTGTTATTTATGAAAAATCTTCTTTTTTTTTTTTTATAAATAAAAATGAACACAAGAGACCAAAACACTCAAACATAAAAGAAAATTAGATTTTTTTTTATTGTTTGAATTTTCTAATTTTTGTGGGTTTTTGAGAATTTTCAAATTTGTTTGTAATTTACAGTAGGAAAACAAGGTAAAAAGAAGGAAAGAAATGTTTTTGAAAATTTAGAAATATAATTTTTCTTGATATTTATACTATTTCTTTTCAGGTCAGGTAGACGGGCCATGGAGGGCCCATCGATCAGGCGTCGATCGACAGGCATTCGATTGACAAATGATCGATGGCGCCTCATTTTTGCTTCTTTTTCTACCATTTCTCGATCAAAACATCCAATTCTTAACAACTAAGATGATAATTTAAATGATGAGAAATCAAATCGAAGACTTTGAAAATATTAATAAAACGAGGTCAAGAGTTCTAAATTTGTCCCCAAAATCTATTGGCAATTTATCGAACACTTAATCTACAAATTGGGCTTGTCAAATCTCGCTCTCAATTAAACACTCGATAATTACCAATTGATGGTTCTAAACTCATTTATCCTCTAGAGCCATAAATCTTAACCTATATTCATTAAGAAATACAATAAAATAATTTAAGAGCAAGCATAAACGTAATTGATCATATAAAGAAATACATAAAAAAACTAGTAAAATTATTAACTCATAATTAAAAGTACAAATAAATTAATAAAAATCATGAAGGGAAATATATTTAAACTACTCTGGAAAGTCAAAGAAATTAAAACAAATCTTGAAAATAAATCCTATTAAGAACCTAGACTATAATAACAACCAAATGCATGAAAATGACTAACTTGGCAAAACCCATCCACCTTTCATTACCAACTACCTAAAGCATGCCAAAAGAGGTAAAAAAAACTTGAAAGAAAGCAAGAAGACAACATCGGTGGCAAATGCAAGGTTCATGAATAATACAAGCAAAGCTAAACCATCTAAAATAATCCAAACATGAGAGAACCAAATACTTCAAACGTTCATAGAAATTAACATGAAAATGCTAGAGAACAACAATTACAAATTACCCAGATAGAAAAGTTCTTCAAATCTTGAAATACAAAAGAGCAATTGTTCCACAAAGTTAAGAAGTTAAACACACCACAAACTAAGCTAAACTAAGAGTTAGTCAAAGATTCCACAAGTTACAATATACTAACTGATTCGAGCTTTTGTGTGTGCCTACTTTATAAATAATTGTCATAAATTTAATAGCTCGCCCGCAAGAGAACGGGATCGCGTGTAGGTTGGCAAGCTTAACTTGAGTCGTCACTCAAGGACTGACGTTCGGGATTTTTAATGTTTGTTTAATCACAATGTTTAACACGAGAACTTGTATAAATTTGGTTTTTGAAAATTATAACTACGAGATTAAAAAGCAATAACTAACTATCTTGAACTAATTAAATTAAACTAATTTAACCAACTATAATTAACTAGCATGGATTGAACTACGATTACGACTATCAACATATGAATTCTCAAGAACAAAATTAATTCTAAAATTCCCAAGCAATTGCATATCATAAACTAATTAACCAAGCATAAGCAATGAATGAACTAAGTATGAACAATCTCATCACCAAGCATGAACGAAGGTAAAACGAAGCAACTAACTAATTATTAAAAACGAAATCTAAGGTTCCAAGCTTCAGCGATTCAATGGTTCAAACGATTCTAGTTATCAAACGGAAAGCAATAAATACTTAAAAACATAAATTAACTAAGAATTAATCTAAAGAAATAACTAAAGTTTAGAGAACTTATTAATGTCTTAAAAAGTGCTGAAAGATTGCTGGGAAATCGGGTTGTAGATGGTTGATCTTGGTCGAGAAATCGAAGCTTGAACGAACGTCTTCGTCTTAGTGCTTCGGACCTTGAATCTTCGACTTAGATCTTTAAAATATGTTGTAGGGTGTTGAAAATTGGTTTCTCAACCCTAGGTAAGAGTTTTGGGTCGTGGTTTTTTGTTTAATTCGAATTATGAAGGGTTTATATAGTTATTTTATGACTTGGCTCACAAGAAATCCTAAAATCCGAATTCTGGGCCGTCGCGTCGACGGTGCATCGACTGACGCGCGCTGGTGCTCGGCGTCGGTGCTGCCTGGGCGTGCGCGTCGACTGGATGCGTCGACATCGACGCTTCAGCAAGTTGCGTAGACGTTGCGTCGACATCAGTGCGTCGACATCGACGCTTCAGCAAGTTGCGTCGACAGTGCTTCGACGCTGCGTCGACTGATGCGGATCATGGCTCGCGTCGACGGGGCGTCGACGGTCACGTCAGTCGACGCGATTGCGCGTCTGTCTCCAATTCTCGATCTTTTGCTACTCGTTTCACCGGAAAGCTTGTTCTTCACTTCTCGAACATCGAACCTCGTCTATTACGCGTTAAACTCTTCCGGTTACTTAGCTGTAAGGTGAAAAATAACGAAATATCACCTATTTGCATCAATTACGATCAAAATGCGGTAAAATAAGATGGAATTATAAAAATACGAGATTAAGCTTAAATCGACCAACTTATACCAAAAATAATAATAAAAATAAACTAAAATACTAATAAAAACCAAGACAAATCCGTGCTAATCAACTACCCTACGCTTTATTGGTTTGTTCGTCCTCGAACAAACGATAGATTCAAAGTATAACAAGAAAGAAAATCAGCTCAAGCAATGAGTCGTGCTATGCTACATACATAATATTGAAAATATAGGTACAAATCACGCAATGTCAATCACTCGACCATTATTACATTATCGCTCCAAAACAAAATCATGATTCCTCACGAAAGATAATATATAAGTGTACGCTCAAAAGAACTCAAGCAGTTTCTGCATGGGACGTGTATACACTCAAATCATACAATTATATGCACAATAAATAAGCACCGAAAATCAATCTCTTTTCAATCGCAAATTAAGTGTGCTGTCAAAACTAAGAATCGGTAAGGTCTTAACGGGTTGTAATGTAAGGCTTTTTGGACGGGTATGGAATATATAAGTCGTGTGGCTAAATAACTCACCCAACCTAATCTAATCACGAAGCATTTTACTTCACCTCGTTCAAAAATAAAAACCTCACTTAACTCTCACAACGTAACCTTTGAACATAGGCTATTTCTCAACTCGTAACTCTAAAACTGACTTGAAGCTAAAACCACTTAACACAATTGAAGCTCATGATATGCTTCTTATTACAACTCAAATCTTTGCCTTTAAACATTAGGCTTCATAATAACATAAACAATAAAACACAAGCCTTATTAGCGCATAGGCAATAACTTAACACGATCCACCATCCTTCTTTTTCTCTCTTTTTTTTATATATCCCCTTTTATTCTTTTTTATGGGGTCATTCCTTTTTTTCTCTTTTAATTGAAGGATAGTGATTCTTTATTACAAAAATTCATAAATCCCTTGTAAAAACTCCAAAACACTAATAACCAATAAAAATTACCAACTCCTACCCCACGCTTTTAATGGGTTGTAGGGGTCGACTCAAAAATACTCATGGCTATAGGCATGGATTATTTGGCTATGAGGGGCTCATTCGGAATTTATAGTGGCTAAAATATATGAATATGGCCGGAATAGTGTTGTATATGTGCCTTAATGTCATTTTCAAAGTCAACTACACACAGCGATTTCAAAGAGATCTCAAATCAAAACTCATTCAAGCACATGCAATGATGATAATCACTCAGGCTACTTACAGGCTTTTTGCATGAAATAATTTTGAATTGACGCTGCTTTTAAGGTTTCGCGAAATCAATTGCATCCAAGTACCATTTTACAAATATATAATAATAAATTTGAAAATTTTTATGCACTTATGCACGCTCAAAAGATAAAAACCTCAAATCATACTTAGCTAACTTTGACAGGCAAACCATACAAACACAATACATCGCCGAAATAGTGATCAATCACGTAAAACTTAGCGCTACAAACCCACGAAAAATTCTAAATTTGCACAAATTTCAACTATAATTCACACTCAACCATCCCCCCCTTAAAAATGTGGCAAACTCCTGATTGCCATAAATATAAAGAAAATAAAAGTAAGGGAGATAAGAAAATATCCCTGAAAAATTAATAGTTGAGTCTTTCCAAAATGTTTGTGCAATAATCCTTCGTCTTGAATTCGTGATTGGAATTGTCTTTAATTAAAAACGATTGTAGTCAATTGTGTTGCGCGCAAGTGCCCGGTGGCACATCGTGTGGAATTGAATCGGCCGGATTGCGGCTCATCAAAAGGTAGCCGGACTGCGGCTAAATTGGGTCGGATTGCGACCTTGATTGGCGGAGATGAAATCATAAAATCAGATTTTCTGCACATTAACACACACATAAACGCACCACGACAATTGACACAATAAAAACAGAAATAAACTAAAGAAAATAGAAATAAAAATTAAAGAAAAACTAACGCTTGGGTTGCCTCCCAAGAAGCGCAACATTTTACGTCGCATGCTTGACGCGTTTTAACGATCAATACTCGACTCACGGTGGATCACCTAACTCCACCATGTCATTCGCTTGAAACTCATTCTCAAATGCTTCGTTGGGGTCCATAATCGCAAGGTCCGCTCCAATGTCACAAAAATCAATACCAAATAGCTCGGCTACCTCCTCCCTGCTAAGAAAATCATTGTCGTCCTCGATGTTCATCTCGTCCAAAACTGTTATGCTTTTAAGCTCTCGGACGCATGCATCTACCGGGTCAACAAACGAACATTCTTCTTCTTCCATCAATGGCGCAGGGCAATTATGCACATCTCGCAAAGAAAAAGTAACCGTCTCTCCCAAAACAGACATGCTCATCCTCCCTTTGTTCACATCAATCACCGCATGGGAGGTAGACAAAAATGGACGGCCTAAAAGAATAGTATGCCCCTTGTCCTCACTCGACATCTCTCCAACATCTAAAACTACAAAATCAACTGGTATTATTAATTCGCCGACTTTCACCAAAACGTCTTCTACAATTCCCACTGGTTGGCAAATTGAACGATCCGCTAGTTGGAGACGCATCCTTGTCGGCTTCAATGGTCCTAAATCAAATTTCTTATAAAGGGAATGCGGCATTAAGTTAATTCTCGCGCCAAGATCAAGCATTCCTCGCTCTTGTTGCCCATTCTCCAATGTAATATTGACACAAAAGCTTCAAGGGTCCTTCTCCTTCGTAGGCAGTGGTAGCTTGCATAACGCACTTACCTCCTTCGTTAGAGGAACGTACTGATTTGCCTCCGAATGCCTATGTCTTGTAGCAAGCTCCTTGAAGAACTTCACATATGCCGGCATCGTTTTGATAACATCCAAAAGAGGAAGGTTGATGTTGACGTTCTTCAGCAAGTTGTAAAGCTCCATGAACTTCTTATTTTCTTTTGCTGGTCAAAGACGGCTTGGAAACGGAACTTTTTCGACTATCGGCAAAGTGAGAGTCTTGTTTGTGAGCTTCCCCATCAAAGATCCCGGAATGTAAGGGTTTGGTGTCTTATGTAATTGTTCTATCGGCTTGGATTCATCTTCCTTTGGCGATGCCTGCGTTGGACTCTCCGTCATCTCTTCATCCCCTCCGTCATTTAACTCGACTCTATTATCAATCAGTTTTCCACTGCGTAGGACTTTAATCGCTGAGGCTTGCTCCGTTTGACTCGGGAACTTGTCCTTTTCCTTGTTTGATCTCGCAATGTCAGTCGCCATTTGTCCTATTGTCCTATCAATCCTCTCCACACTCTTAGCAAGATCATGCACTATCTTGGAGAGACTATCAATACTATTCATTCTTTTTGAGAGGTCGTCTATCTTTGCATTTACTTTTACAAGTCCCTCTCTATTATTGAGCGTCTCAGTCACTTGATTTTGTTGCCACACCAAAAATTGATCATCTGGCTTAACCAGATTTGAAGTTTTCCCCTTTGTAGGTAGTGGTGGTGAAGGAAGGTAACGTGGGTCGGCCTGTGGCTTCATCAGCGCATAATGTGGGTTCTCAGGACCCCACTTGAAAAAGGGAGAATCACGCTGTGCCTGAATTGGTTTGTGGGTTTCTGCCCAAAATTGTTGTGTTGGAAATTTTGCACGGCGTTGACCTCTATGTTCGATTCATCGTCAAAAGTTACCGAACAATTCGCTCCATTTCCAAATGCTCCACAAATTCCACATGTCTCTTGCGAAGGTTGCGATTGTTGCTTCATCATCATGTTCGTCAACAACTCCACTTTTTTTGTAAGTTTATCGATCTTGTCATCCTCCGCTCGCGCAACTGAAACCTCATTCACTCTAAGTTTTCGAGGTTTGCCTCGACTTGTCACTTATTAATTCAAAAAGATCTCGTGCTTCTTCCACGGTTAAGCCCCCGAAATCTCCTGCTCGTGTTTCCACTTGCTGCTTGAAATTCGGCAATAATCCTTCATAAAAGTAATTGTTGACCATTTCGTCATTGTTACCATGGTGCGGACATGCATTTAGGAGCTCCTTAAAACGATCCCATGCCTCGTGAGATAATTCGCCATCCAATTGCTCGAAGTTGGAAATTTCCCTCCTCAACTTTGTCGTCGTTTGGGCCGAGTAAAATCTTCCCACAAATTTCTTGTAAACCATCCCCCAATTTGTTAGGGAATTAGGTTGCAATTGATTAAACCATCGTTTCGCTTTATCTTTTAGGGTACTAGGGAAGTATCTCATTCTAAGCTGTCCTTCACTGAGTTCTCGATCTTGAATCCCAGATAGTGCTATGTAAAGTTCTCGAACGAACTCGAGTGGGTCTTCATTCGGCAAACCATAGAAAGAGGGTAGTCTATCCAAATCGTCGGTCCTCAAATTGTAGTTTCTAGCCGCTTGGCCTAAAACTATTGCTGGGCTATATGGTCCAATGGCTGGGCATGCGAGGTCACCTTGCTTTCGTATGTTTTGATATCGAGGAGCACGTCTTCCTCCAAAATTCGCACGTCTTCCTCCAAAATCGTCCCTATCCTCATAATAATTATCTTCATTAAACTCATCTTCAACCTCATATTCATCGTCCAGTGCATCGTCGTCTTCACCATCATAGTATTGTCGTCCTCCTCGTCTATTTTGGAAACGGTTCGGTGCTTTCTCCCGATTTAAATTCTCATTGTGTTGTTGGTTTTTTTGGGGCTGGGGCCCGCCATTACCAACTTGGTTGCGGAAGAACTCCTCGTTTGCACGAGCGTTGTATGCTCGAGCTTCCGATCGATTCATAAAGTGCTGTGGACGGTTGATTTGATTTTCTGGAATCACTGCTCGATGATTATCTTGGCCTTGGGGATCCCCGTTGTTTGGATCGTTGAGGAACTGGTTCCTTCTTGATTCTCTTCGTTATTGATCCTTTGGTTGATTCCGTCGTTCAGCGCTTGATTAGGTTCAAGAATCGGTGGATCTTCTTGACGATTGTCGTCTTGTGGGTCTCCAAAGTTTAGATTATCGGTGGGAGACATCCCATATGGTTGGTGGCGAGGTGGGGTAAAGTTTTCGTTTCCATGCCCTCGGCCGCCATTCGTTCGTCCTCCTCCTCTTCCTCCTGGTCATTGGCCTCCAATAGGGGTAGTGTTTGACATGTTGGCCGAATTTGTATTGCGATTAATTGCGTCAGGGGAATGAAAGAGTCTTCTCGGTCTCCCAACTCGCTCGATGTTGTCTATATATATAGCGAGTTCGTTTCTAAGACTTCGACCTCCTAGCATCCACAACAAACAACATCAACACATCGAGTGGCAAACAAAGAACCTTTATACAAATAAACGAAAAAGCATAAAATAACACGAACAAACATTATAAAAACCTATTTCACTCCCCGGCAACGGCGCCAACTTTTGATTCGAGCTTTTGTGTGTGCCTACTCTATAATAATTGTCAGAAATTTAATAGCTCGCCCGCAAGAGAACGGGATCACGCGTAGGTTGGCAAGCTTAACTCGAGTCGTCTCTCAAGGACTGACATTCGGGATTCTTAATGTTTGTTTAATAACAATGTTTAACACGAGAACTTGTATAAATTTGGTTTTTGAAAATTATAACTACGAGATTAAAAAGCAATAACTAACTATCCTGAACTAATTAAATTAAAATAATTTAACCAACTATAATTAAATAGCATGGATTGAACTAYGATTACGACTATCAAGCATATGAATTCTCAAGAACAAAATTAATTCTAAAATTCCCAAGCAATTGCATATCATAAACTAATTAACMAAGCATAAGCAATAAATGAACTAAGYATGAACAATCTCATCACCAAGCATGAACGAAGGTAAAACGAAGCAACTAACTAATTATTAAAAACGAAATCTAAGGTTCMAAGCTTCAGCGATTCAATGGTTCAAACGRTTCTAGTTATCAAAYGGAAAGCAATAAATACTTAAAAACATAAATTAACTAAGAATTAATCTAAAGAAATAACTAAAGTTTAGAGAACTTATTAATGTCTTAAAAAGTGCTGAATGATTGCTTGAGTGGGGTTGTAGATGGTTGATCTTGGTCGAGAAATCGGAGCTTGAACGAACGTCTTCGTCTTGGTGCTTCGGACCTTGAATCTTCGACTTAGATCTTTAGAATATGTTGTAGGGTGTTGAAAATTGGTTTCTCAACCCTAGGTAAGTGTTTTGGGTCGTGGTTTTTTGTTTAATCCGAATTATGAAGGGTTAATATAGTTATTTCATGACTTGACGCACAAGAAACCCTAAAATCCGAATTCTGGGCCGTCACGTCGACGGTGCGTCGACTGACGCGCGCTGGTGCTCGGCGTCGGTGCTGCCTGGGCGTGCGCGTCGACTGGGTGGGTGCGTCGACATCGACGCTTCAGCAAGTTGCATCGACGTTGCGTTGACATCAGTGCGTCGACATCGATGTTTCAGCAAGTTGCGTCGACAGTGCGTCGACGCTGCGTCGACTGACGCGGATCATGGCTCGCATCGATGGGGCGTCCACGTGTCATCCTTATTCTTCATGCAGCCTTTCAGGTCAGGTCGACTATCAACAAAAATAACATTTCTTAATGGTAATTTGGATGGAGAAGTTTTTATGCATCAACCTAAGGGTTTCTCCATATAAGGAAAATATCGTATGGTGTGTAAACTTATGAAATCAATATACGGAGTTTAACAAGCTTCCCGTCAATTATGTCTTAAGTTCAATGATATCATCACTTCTTTTTTATTTGGAAAAAATATTGTTGATCGGTGTATATATCTGAAATCCAGTGGGATCAAATTTATTATTATAATTATGTATGATGATAACATCTTGCTTGCACTAAATGATCTTGGTTTGATGTATGAAACAAAGAAATTGCTCTTGAAGAACTTTAAAATGAAACATATGGGTGAGGCAACTTATGTGATTGGAATAGATCATAATGATTGTTAGGGTTATCTCAGAAAGCATATATTCATACAGTTTTAGAAAGATTTAGAATGGGAAAGTTCTCATTAGGTATCTGTTTCAACCCAAAAAGTGATTAGCACCGAGAACAATGCCCGGAAACCGAAAGCTCTCCCGACCTGAGACACAAACACCCGTTAGAAAGGACCACCAGTGGTATTCCGGTGGAAATCTCTCCAATGCTTAAGTCAGTGAGCGCCTGAGGTGTTTTTCAGAAAATAGAAGGAATACTCAAAGAATGACTTACCTCCCTTCTGAGATATTTATAGTTTCTCTTGGTGGGGACCCCGGCCGGGATCTCAGGGTACATGCCGCGAATCTGGGGTTGTTATGTAACCAATTCTGACAAGTGGTCCCACTTGTCTCATTATTAGGGATCTGAAGAACAGATCTTTCTCGTTTCATTTTATTGTAATGCCGGCGTCAGGATTGCTTCTGGCCAATTGCCTTAGCCAGCTCTGTATAATCTCCCAATCCCTACCATCTCTTAAGATAGCTTGGTTGGAAGAGATCCTTCCCAGTCCAGCCACTGAGGCTAGATCTACCCTAAGACAGGTCTGACCTACCTATTACCCTATCAAGTGAGGCGAAA
>BMAC01000206.1:52805-63262 GCA_014905375.1 Phtheirospermum japonicum | reverse complement strand
CCGTTATGCAAACTACTTGGGAAGGATGTGCCTTTCGAATTCAATGGCGAATGTCTTGAGGCATTTAATATTTTGAAAGAGAAATTAACACAAGCACCAGTTGTCGTTGCACCGGATTGGTCTCTTCCATTTGAGATAATGTGTGACGCGTCAAACGAGGCAGTCGGAGCAGTTTTGGGCCAACGAGTGGATAAAATGCTGAGGGTGGTTTACTATGCCAGCTACATGTTAAATAGCGCCCAACGTAACTACACCACCACAGAACGAGAGCTATTTGCAGTTGTATTCTCTTTGGATAAATTCCGCTCTTACATCGTCAGCTCCAAAGTCATCGTACACACAGATCACGCAGCACTACGTCATCTATTCGCTAAAACGCAAAGCAAACCTAGATTGATTCGTTGGATTCTCCTCTTACAAGAATTCGACGTCGAAATCAAAGATCGGAAAGGGAGCAAAAATGTAGTTGCCGATCACCTCTCTCGTATGATAGTGGAGGAGCTAAGTGAAATCGGGGATGTAGATGATGAGTTCCCTTATGAAAACGCAAACGCCGTTGTCGAAATTAATGAACCATGGTATGCCGATTTTGTTAATTTCCTTGCTTGTAAGATTATCCCTGACCATCTTTCTTYACAAGAAAGGAAGAGATTTYTGTTCAAGTGCAGAAGTTTCTTTTGGGACGATCCTTATCTTTACAAGCGTTGCAAAGATGGACTTTTTCGGAGATGCATACCGGATGAAGAGAAGATTGGAGTACTGCGATTTTGCCACGACGACGGTGGGCACTTTGGAAGTCAAAAAACATCTTTCAAAGTCCTCCAAGCTGGATTTTATTGGCCTTCGTTGTTTGCCGACGCACACCAATTCTGCAAAACATGTGATAAATGTCAACGTTCCGGAACGATTGGAAGGAAAGACGAGATGCCCTTAATACCTAATCAAGTGATTGAAATATTTGACATATGGGGCATCGATTTCATGGGACCTTTTCCAAAGAGTGGTGAATACGAGTATATACTCGTAGGAGTCGACTATGTATCGAAATGGGTAGAAGCTATTCCCACGAGGAAAGCTAATTCCGATGTCGTCCTCAAATTCATCCAAGAAAACATCTTTAGCCATTTCGGGATGCCAAGAGCGATCATCAGCGACGGGGGTAGCCATTTTTGCAACAAGGCCTTTAATCGATTACTGAACAAGTATGGGGTGCGACACAAGGTGGCAACCCCTTATCATCCACAAACCTTTGGTCAAGTAGAGACAAGCAACCGGCAAATCAAAGGGATCTTAGAGAAAACTGTGAAGCCAAATTGTAAGGACTGGGCAACAAAACTGATAGATGCATTGTGGGCTTACCGTGCAGCCTACAAAACGGTGTTGGGAATGAGTCCATTTCGATTAGTTTATGGGAAAGCATGCCACCTCCCAGTCGAATTGGAGTATCGAGCGGAGTGGGCAATTCGAACCTTGAACCTTGATTTGAATGAAGCCGGGGGATATAGGAAGCTTGAGCTAAGCGAATTGGAGGAGATTCGCAACGACTCATACGAGACGGTGTGGACTAACAAATGGAAAATGAAGGAAGCGCACGACAAAAAACTAGTCCATAAAGGTTTGGAAGTCGGTAAACTATCCTTGCTTTTTAATTATCGTTTCAAACTCTTTCCAGGGAAGTTGAGATCAAAATGGAGCGGTCCATTTGTAATTACCGACATAAACGAATTCGGCGCCGTGACCTTGTTTGACTAAAAGAGTCACACCACTTTCCAAGTCAATGGTCATCGTGTCAAAATGTATCATGGGGGACTTATTTCGCAGCAAGATCACGAAGTGTTAGTGATCAACGACCACCCTCGAGAGGGTTGACGCACGACTAAGGTATCGTCAAGCATAAGATGTTAAACGTTGCACTTCTTGGGAGGTAACCCAAGCTCTGGTTGTATATATCCTTTCTTTATTCGTTGGGTAGAGTATTTTGACAGGACTCCTGCTAGTTCGAAGCAAATTATGAATTTTTCTGGAACACCGGTCGGACACCTACTGGTAACCGATCGAAATGTCCCATGACGATGAGACCGATCGGTATGACTATGACACCGATCGGACTGCTACACCTGGGAGCTATTTATGGAAATTTTAGCCAGGCAATCACAAGGGATGGTAAGATACTCTAACAGTATCTTCTGAGGTATGAGGAATCTTTAATTTTTGGGGGATTGATTTGATTGTGCTTTTATAAAATAAAGAGTATATTCTCTTTCTAGAAAATCTCTATCTTCTCGATCTTCCTTGATACTGGAAATCCTCCACCCATACACCGACTCCTATATAAACTCACCCCCTACAACTTTTACTACACACCAAAATACCTTCTCCTTTTCAATATTAACGAGTGTCAGACACCACCAACTCTATAACATGAACCACCACAACAACCTTACTCATGGTTGGGTGTCAAGGAGGACGCTTGAAGACATGATCAACACACTAGAAGAAGAGGCGGATGATTATCGACAGCAAATCCTCAAGCTCCAAGCTGACCTCAATGAAGACCTCACTGAAGAAATCGATTTGATGAAAACCATCGAGCGCCTTCATGGCATCCTAGATGATGCCGATGCTGAGATAATGAGGCTCAAATGGAAAATAATTGAACTTGAGGAAGATGTGAGAGATTTGTATGAATTGGCCTATAGGGGTGTTCCGCCACCCAAGTAGTCCTTAGATTACTATTCGTGAAGGTTTAGTTTATGAATTAATGATGTTTGGGGGGAATGGTTGTCTTAAATAAAYGAGMGACATTGTTCGAGTTGTTGAATAAAATTTATGCTTTGAATTGCTTTACTCATTGAAAAAAAAAAGGAAAAAAAATTTAGATAATAATAAGACCTATTTATAAAGGCAAACGAGTATAGAAGGAACTAAAACTCTTGTTCCTTAAGATCGGGCGAGTTTATTCATTTTGGGGGTGAGAAATAGCCTTAATTATAAAAGGCTAGGAGTAGCGTTATATGGCTATTTTCGGAGGAATGAGGAGCAAGCTTTGCTCTTTGCTTAAAATTTGGATTGAGTGAGTTATCGATTGCGTTTGTTAGCAAGTTAGCCACACATCTTTATATATGACATACCTTACCAAAGAGCCTACATTACAACCCTAGAAAGCCCTAATCCGATCCTTGATTAAATGTGCACACATATGCGATGTACGAGTCTTTGATTTTCACAAGTCGTTGAATGCATGTCTATGTTGATCCGAGCGTATACACTTTCACTTTGGAAAACACGAGCGAATGAGTGCACCATTATATATATATTTCCCTTTTGTGAGGACGCATTCTTTTGGTTTCAAGGTGAAATAGTTACCCGGGTTAGCTTGGTGGTTTTCGACAAAAGTGTTTATAATTGCAAAACTGAACCATATATGCAAGACATGACTCTAAGCTCTTACTATCATCATTTCTCTTGATTTTGATTCTTTCGTTTGTTCGAAGACGAACAAACCAATTAAGCATGGGGTGGTTGATTCGTACATTTTTGTCATGAATCTGCACTTAATTGAGTCTTATTTTGGTCGTTTTATTCTTTCTCCGAGTTAAGACTAGAGCTAAAATTGCATTGTTTTGCATTTTCCATCTCTTCACTTAATTTTCAGGCTTATTGATCGACAATTGATTCAAACGATAATAATTCTGAGGTTTTCTCATACAGTTAGAATGTCTCGAGGATTCGGAACACGAAGATTGAAGGAAAACGCTCACAAATAGCTACGAGGACACTCACCGATCGGACAGTTCATCTCTCCGATCGGTGGAACTGGGTACCTGCACACCGACCGGGAGAGTTAGCGCACCGAGCGGATGCAAAGACAGAAACTTATGACCGATCGGACGAGGAACATGACCGATCGGACAAAAACGTTACGAGTCTGATTTCTGGAGATTTCAGTTACAAAACGGCTGGGATTGCTTTTAAAAAGGAGGGAGGCTAGGGTTTGCAGAGACGGTACCGGGGAGAGAGGCATTTTTAGAAACCAAAAACACCACACAACACAAAAGAGGGGTGGAGAGAATTGACACATCCCTCTAGTATAAATCCGTGCAAGGTCGTATCAAGGTCCGATTGGCAGCAGCCGTGGTTCTTCGCTAGGATTCTGGGCTCGTGACAAGTCTAGGGATTCTACGTAACTCGGAGTGTTTTCGTTCATCGTCTTCATTCATTGAAAATAGTTCAACGATTAGTAATCTCTAAACTCATAGTCTTGAAGATTTTGAAATAAATTGGTTTATAATTTGATATGAACAATAGTTAGTTATGATTCGTTAGTAGATTGTTAAAGTTTTGGTGATTTGGATTCATATCTTTGTGTTTTCGAATTATTGATTTTRATTGAACTATTGGATTGAGAATGGAATTATGGTTGGTTTAGTTATAGTTTGTGAAGYATATAGTATTTGKAAWGAAAGTTGATCTTTAGTTGTTAGGAGCAATTTGATTGATAATCGCTATCATTGTTTACAATTGTTGGAATGATGTTTAGTAGCTTGCAATAGTATTACAAAAGTTGTTTTTCTTATAACTTGTCGAGAGGTTGACACCCTCGAGACAAGAAGAGTTCGTCTTACTTGCTTTATTGATTTCTAAAAAATTACAAAACCCCTTGAGTTCGCGTGTTTTTAGAGATAGAATTGTGTTATTAGTATAATAAACATCGTTTAATCCAATTCCCATTCCTCTAGAGATCGACCCGAGTTAACTTGTCAAGTCTACAAGTGACCCCGTTCTCTTGCGGGCGAGCTTAAAACCTTTCAAATATAGACACGCATTGCTTAACCGGAATTTAATTTTGAAAGGAACTGAAAAGTTCGGCTCACTGGGGTTGTTATGTAACCAATTCTGACAAGTCGTCCCACTTGTCTCATTATTAGGGATCTGAAGAACAGATCTTTCTCGTTTCATTTTATTGCAATGCCGGCATCAGGATTGCTTCTGGCCAATTGCCTTAGCCAGCTCTGTATAATTTCCCGATCCCTACCATCTCTTAAGATAGCTTGGTTGGAAGAGATCCTTCGCAGTCCAGCCACTGAGGTCAGATCTAACCTAAGACAGGTCTGACCTACCTATTACCCTATCAAGTGAGGCGAAACGCATTATTTTCAAGAGGGCCAATTGAACAGCCCTGGTCTCTCCCAAGTACATTTCCCTGACGTCCCGAAATTCCACCCAACATGGTCTTCTAGGAAGGGGATGTCAGGTCTCGCTTAAGGAGGAAGACCTATCCAGAACACTAGGTCATTCTGGTCTAGCCGCGCTTTATTGGTCCAGCTCTACCCTCACCAGGTCTGACATATTTCCAGGCCCATCAGTATCTTTCAAATTCAAAAGGGAGATAAGTTAAGTCTTGTGAAATGTCCAAAGAATGAATTGAAATGTATGAATGATATTCCTTATGCATCAATTGTTGGGATTTTAATGTATGCATAGACTTATACCAAGCCAAATATCATTTTTTCTGGTAGAATGCTTGGTCGGTATCAAAGTAATCCGGAAAAGGATCACTGGATAGCTACAAAGAAAGTATTAAGGTACTTTCAAGGGAAAGAAGACCACATGCTTACTTATCATTGGTCTGATCGTTTAAATGTGATTAGTTATTCAAATTCGCATCATGATGTGATGTGTTGATACTAAAAAATCCATATCTGGTTATGTATTCTTATTAGCCAATATCATGAAAAAGTGTGAAGTAGTGTTGCATCTACTATGGAAGTTGAATTTGTGGCATGTTTTGAAGACTCAATTCGAGCAAATTGGTTGTGGAACTTTGTCTCAGGACTTGAAATAGTCGACAGTATTTTCAAGCCGCTAAGAGTTTATTGTGAGAATGCCGCAATAGTTATCTTCTCAAAAAACAACAAATATTCTAAAGGTGTTAAACATATGGAATTGAAATACCTTGTCGTTAATGAAGAAGTTCGGACACAAAAGATATCAAATTGAGCATATTAGCACCAATCTTATGATTGGGGATCCGTTGACTAAAGGATTGCTCCCAAAGGCAATTATAGAACATGTCGTAAGAATGAGCATTGTTAATATAACCTAATGATTCTATGCTTATGTATTTGACATTTGAACTCTTTTATATATTGTTTTTTAAATTAATTTATATCCCAATTTTATTAATGTATACATAAATGATGACATAAATGATATAGAGCCGCCATGACTCGTATTAGATATTAACGTGGACCATTATTGAAATTTACGTTTATGATTTATTTAAATAGAAAACTAATATTGTGGTACGTGGAAGGAACTATGTCGTATAAATGATATAGAGCCGCCATGACTCGTATTAGTATATACTTAATAATGAATTATGATCCAACCATACAAACTAAAACTTATCATTATAATGTGAATATTATGATTATTATCCATACCCGAATGCATATTCTATCACTTGGACAAGTGGAGAACACTAACGTGTTATATATATAGGATTAGCTTCAAATGAGAAGCGTGTCATTATATGTGAACTTAGGGACTCATCCACGCCGTAGATTAAATAAGATCAATGGTTAATATTAAAAGAAAGTTTTGACTCTAATTCAAGCATAATGGGGTTAATTTCTCTTTTTGAAATCTGTGCAATTAATACATCCCATAATAACGTATATTCCTTTTTTACAATAAGGAATTATTCAATATCATTCACGTGGATCACCATAATCATCGTTTCACCATTATCATCCCTTTGACGGTTTAATTCAGAACATGGAATTAACAGGTTGGTGTCCATCTTCTTATAGTTTCTTTTTTTCTGCAAAATATTTTTTTATAAAATTAATCTATTTTTTGTTATAGTTCCCATCAAGCTTTTTTACAGAAGTTATCGTGAAAATTTGCACCGAAAATAGTATAACGGCGCTGTTATTCGATGATCTGCGAAAACGCAACTGATCGAAGGAAAAAAGAAAAAATAAAAACGTGTTTATCGCTTTTTGGAAAGCATCGTACGATAATCCAAACAGCACCTAGGGATTTTAAAACAAGCACTAACTGTTCAATATCATGCCCAAATATTCCTGTTGTTTTTTGAATGCGACAAATTAATCACGTTTATTCTGCATAAAGCACCGTATGATAAATTTTAAAGCACCGATATATGCTGCAAATTTTCCTCATTTTATCATGCGTGTTTTGTATTGCAGGCAATAACGATTGCAATGGTAGGACCGAGTTTCACATCGAGATATCTCCTGGACTAACTGGGTATTATGTGCCATACTGTCAATTGAGTTATAAGCCTTTCGAGGGAAAAAGATTTAATTCGTTAGAAGAAGGTATCAAGTTCTATAGAAATTATACCTCCAAGTGTGGTTTCGATGTTCGTCTGGGATCGGAAAAAAAGTTCCGTGATAACACTATCATGATCAAAACCGTTTATTGTAATAGAGAGGGTGAGAAGCAAGTCGTTCCCCTTAATATTGAAAGTGTCGTGTGTGAGAATGAAAACAATAGTGGTAGTCCTTTAAAAAAATGCCGAATGTCAAAACGATGTGGGTACATGGCACGTGTCAAGTTTAAGTTTTGTCCCGGTGAAGGTTACATTGTTAACGATTTTATCGAACGTCATCATCATATGTCAGTTTCTGAACCATACAAGCTCATAAGAATAGAAATCTAGATCCCGCTCATAAGAAATTCATGTTGAACTGTGTTAGGTCCAATATCAGTGCAACGAGATCGTATAGGCTTTTTAAGGAAGTTGTTGGTGGGTATTCGAACATAGGTTGTACGAAAGTTGAATTCAAGAACTTTTCTAGTGATTAGAAAGCATGTGTTGTTGTGTTTGATGCTCAAATATTATTGGAGAAGCTATTTAGGAAGAAAGAATTGTATTCGGTATTTGTGTTTGACTATGCCGTTGACGGCCATGATAAGTTGACTCGGTTATTTTGGGCTGACCCTACGTGTAGGAGGAACTTTTCTACATTTGAGGATGTTGTGTCATTTGATGCCACGTACTCGACAAACAGGTTATAATTTCCTAGTTGATTTTTGAAAATTATATGTGTGTTGCATATTTCTATAAATATCTAATATTGTTTCACCCCTGCTCAGATTTTTTATATATATAATATTAATTAAAAAAATAAGATTGATTGGTGCTTTTTTTTTCTTAGTTGTTTTACACCTTATTTTTTCAACATAATCAAACGATTATGTTTTCATAATTAATTTCATGTCGTATCAAGTACAATGCACTATAACTAATTAAAAACAATGTTTAATCCTATTTTATACATTTTCATGATAGGTATAATTTGATATTCGCTCCGTTTATCGGGAAAGACAATCATGGTAAATGTGTTTCATTTGGTATTGGGTTGTTGTCAAGCGAAGACGTTGGCACGTATGCATGGCTCTTTGAAAAATTTAAGGCTTGCATGGGTCATAGTTCATCAATTATTACAACCGACCAAGATCCGGCGATGAAGATTGTAATCGAGAAGGTACTTGTTGATACAAGGCAACGCTTGTGTATGTGGCACATTATGAAGAAAGTCATTGAAAAGGTACCGGCTAATCTGAAGAACGACCAATCATTCAAGGATAAACTTAATTGTATTGTGTGGTCCGATATCCTCGAGCCTGCCGAGTTTGAGGTTCCTCGAGCCTGCCGAGTTTGAGGTGCAATGGAAGCAGGTCATGGTCGAATTTGATTTAGTGGATAAAACCTGGTTTAAATCATTGTTTGATATACATGAAATGTGGATACCCGCCTACTTCAGGGATGTCCCAATGAGTCGGATATTTAGAATGATGTCTATGTCGGAAAGCAAAAATGGGTTCTTCGGTAGGTACATCAACCCTCGTGCTAACTTGTTAGAATTTTATTTGAATATTGAAAGTGCGTTAGATTCAGAGAGACACACTCTTGATGCTATTAATAGCCAGGAAGAAACTAAGATTCCATACCTGGAAACGCCTTTAGCAATTGAAAAACACGCTTTGTCTATTTATACGGCTCTTATATTTAGAGAAGTTCAATACGAGATTGTCGCTGCTTGTTTTGGTTGTCGTGTTGCCAGCATAAATGATAATGAAAATATGTTCTTATATGACGTTGATGATCGTAGTGGTTTTTTCAAGGTTGCATATGACAAGAGTGATGAGTTTGTTGTGTGTAGTTGCAAGAAATTCGTGAGAGAAGGATTATTGTGCTCTCATATTTTTTTCATACTCAAAGAATTGAGAATCGAGAAGGTGCCTGATAAGTACATTGTTATCCGTTGGACTAAATCTGCATTAAAGAACAACATGTACGATATGCAAGGTGTCACTCATGGCCAGACTAATTGTATCGAGGAGACTAAAGCACTTATGAATCAGATTATGTCCGAGTTTTACACCTGTGTTGGCCTGGCGGAGGGCAAGGTAGATAATATGTGTGTTTTGTTATGCGGTATTAGGGATTTGAAAATATCTCTCACGGTGGAAGGGGACCAACTGAATATTTTCTACGCGAAGCGCAAGTTATTTGATAACTTCTATGGTACATCAATCCCTGATGATGTAACAGTGTTGCCCCCGTCAATAGTCAATAATAAAGTTTCATTTAACCGTATGAATTCAATTAAGGAGACGGCGATCAAAAAGAGCAACAATCCATTGACAATGTGTAGCAGATGCAAGAAAAGAATTGAACCATGATGCTCAATATTGTCCAGTAGAATTGAAGTAAATGTCATGGTTATATTTTCCCTTATCACAAATCCTATATTTTACTGTCTTCAAATGGATTTTGCTTGTTTAAGAACCATTGTTTTTAAGACTGTTAAACATCTTTTTGTTAAGAATAAAGATGGTTTATTGTTCTGAATTAACATCAATTTAAAATCTTTTTTTTCCACTATTTTCATTTTCTTACCGCAACCAAATAAGAAAGACGACCAGAGCATGTCAAACGAAGATCAGTGCTTTATACGTTCTTTTAAGAATATGTTTGAGAGGATTTTTTTCCACCTAATAGTAAATAAAATAAATAAGTTGACCGCAACATGTACAAAAAAAAAACAGAGATGCTTTCGACTATGTTTGATACTGCTTTTGTTCCAAGAAACACGAGTTATTTTTTTACAATGTTTTCATTGTTAAATAATAGTTCTTTGATTATAAATTAGTCCTCATTGAATTTGTGCTTACGTAATAAAACAAGAAATTATCATAATCATACAAAACAAACATAATAGAATACCAAAAAAACCAAAAAAAATAAATAATACGTTGTCAATACCAAAACAAATAGTGTTAAGTGAATCTCCAGGATTCAAATACTAAAACCACTCAAATCTAGACTAATTTATAATCAAAGAACTATTATTTAACAATGAAAACATTGTAAAAAAATAACTCGTGTTTCTTGGAACAAAAGCAGTATCAAACAT